>WURV02215641.1:0-10738 GCA_011762755.2 Epimenia babai
TGCGGTCCATCAGTTTACAATGTGTGTATGTGGTACACCAGTGTACAGTGCCTTACTGCGGTCCATCAGTTTACAATGTCTGTATGTGGTACACCAGTGTACAGTGCCTTACTGCGGTCCATCAGTTTACAATGTGTGTATGTGGTACACCAGTGTACAGTGCCTTACTGCGGTCCATCAGTTTACAATATCTGTATGTGGTACACCAGTGTACAGTGCCTACTGCGGTCCATCAGTTTACAATATCTGTATGTGGTACACCAGTGTACAGTGCCTACTGCGGTCTATCAGTTTACAATGTCTGTATGTGGTACACCAGTGTACAGTGCCCTAATGCGGTGCACCAGTGTACAGTGTTCTAATGTGGTGCACCAGTGTACAGTGTTCTAATGCGATGCGCCAGTGTACAGTGTTCTAATGCGATGCGCCACTGTACAGTGCCTGTATGTGGTACACCAGTGTACAGCGCTCTGATGCGGGGTAATAAACTGAAATATATATTTGGTTAAAGTGTACTAATTAGCTCAGCTGTTAAACACAGTAAAAATAGAATAGCCTAAACCTGTAATATTATAGTTGATTTATTTGTAGGCTTACATATATAATCATATACAGTAAAATACAAATAGGTTTAGGAACAATACATATACAGGAAACATCAGTGTTTAGAGACATAATGTGGTCCTGTGCCCTTATGCTGTATTCCGGTGTAGTGTCAATGTGCAGTACACCAGTGTACAGTGCCCTAGTGCGGTACACCAGTGTACTGTGCCCTAATGCGGTATAAAAGTGTATAGTGCCCTTATGCTGTATTCTGGTGTAGTGTTAATGTGCGGTACACCAGTGTACAGTGCCCTTATGCTGTATTCCAGTGTAGTGTTATTGTGCGGTACACCAGTGTACAGTGCCCTAATGCTGTATTCCAGTGTAGTGTTAATGCGTGGTACACCAGTGTACAGCTCCCTAATGTGATATATAAAATCTCAGTACATCGCAGTAGCGAAACGCGAACACCCGCGAAACATGTGACAACGCATGCGCATTTTTATGCAAATTTTATGCGCATGTGACAACGACCTCCTCAAGTTGTATTTATTTATGATCTATTCGACACCTTTGTAAAATACAATGATATAAAATACTACAATGTGATTTTACAACTATACATTAAACAGGAAATAATGGACACGAATAGGTACGGATATTTCTGTATCCATACACATGAGAAGCATATATGAAACAGATGACTCATGTTTTGAGTAATCGCTATCACTAGTCACTTATATTCAGATGGAATTGCGTTGAAAGAAAGCGTCAGATGTTTACTAATTATCTAAGGCTTAATTATGATTAAGTAATTAATATATAATGTATATTATTATTGTCATTGTAAATGGCATAGTTGATCATAGCAGACAGTTCTGTATATGCGCTGTATGTATATGGATATTCACGCCATCAAATACAAAAAGTGATTATTATTATTATAATTAATACTTAGTGAAATTTTCGAGTTTATCCAGGTGCATGTCCATATCTATCGAGCTTCAATGTGAATGATGCAAAACAAAAACCTTGACCCAGTCGCCAGATATCATATCCGACCACAATCAGGTCTTGTACCACGAATGCGCGTTTTCCGAGTGCAGCCGTCCAGCGATGGACACGTCGGGAGACGACCCGGTCTGCGTCTACCACACGTGCTTGCGTCCCCCGGCTTTAATACCCGAAGTTGAGGCCCCGCCGGTCGACGCGTCGTCGGTGGAACGAAGCGGTAGTTCCGCGCAAAATGAACAACAGCTTATCGAAGCAATGGATGTTGGAGCACAGGTATATCAATATGCGCTTATTGATAATGCAATGGATGTTGGAGCACAGGTATATCAATATGCGCTTATTGATAATGCAATGGTTGTTGGAGCACAGGTATATCAATATGCGCTTATTGATAATGCAATGGATGTTGGAGCACAGGTTTATAAATATGCGCTTATTGATAATGCAATGGATGTTGGAGCACAGGTTTATAAATATGTCCTCATTGATAATGCAATGGATGTTGGAGCACATGTATATCAATAAGTGCTTATTGATAATGCAATAGATGTTGGAGCACAGGTTTATAAATATGTCCTCATTGATAATGCAATGGATGTTGGAGCACAGATTAATGCATGTGTTTATTAATAATGCAATCAATATTGGAGCACAGGTAGAGAAATGTGTTTGGTCTGAGGCAATAAATTTTGGAGCGCAAATAAAGAAATCTGATCGGATGCATTTTGCATTCTTCAGTTATCGCGAATTTATGATTTTTACACGCAGACATCTGCGGGAGACGTGACAAGGGACGGGATCGATGAGGTGGAGTCACTCCTGGATCCCTTAGATCTGGACCACATGACGTGGAGCGTGTCCGATTCGTCGCTCTCGTCTACGATCTCGCGTCTCACGAGCAGTCTCGGACCTCTCGCGTCTTTCCCGGCCAACGTCGGTAACCTCGATACCAGCGTAGAGAATTCAGCCGATGAGCAGCCAGAACTGACGAGTTGAAGGAGCGAGCTCAGAACTATCATCGTTAATGTCTTCAAACGTTCGTTAATAGCCACTTCGTCCCGAAATGGTGAATGCAGGTGAAGCGAAGTGACAAGCGCCTTGAACGAGGATTGTATAATCTAGTTAGGGAACAACCTCCTTCGATGTGATGCATATAATGCCATCTAGGTCAAGAAAATCTATGGAGGACAACCCTTTGTCACCGGTAGTACCCTCGTATAACAATCCACAATACGACGGTAGAACCGTCATCGAGTGACCCATAATCTTCAGCTGAATCCTCGTCTAGCAACCCTCGAGACACGGGTGGAACCTCATGTAGCAAGCCAGCCTCGGGCTATGGTATAACTCTTGTATAAACCCTTTAATCTATGATAGAACCCTCATATAACCCTTAATTTATAGTAGATCCCTCGTAAAACCCTTAATTTTGGGGAGATTCCTCGTATAACCCTTTATTTTCTGTTAATTTTATATTATTTAAGTATTTACTTTTAAGTCTTAGACCATTAGGCTATTGTTTCATGTAAAGTGTGTTTGACATCTAAGCTGATAAGTACACTTTAATCAAATAAATTTCATTTTCATCAATCCACACTAAAACCTTCGCTTAACAACACTTTGTAGATCTTCAATCTACGGTGGAGCCCTAGTATAACAACCTTTGATATACAGTAGAATCTCCATATAAGAACCCTTAATCTACAAACCTTTGTATAACAGCCTCAGATCTACAGCTCCCATTCAAGAGTTGTATAACAACCACTTATCTACAGTAGAACCCACATTCAGCGTCCATTGATCTAAAAGAAAACATTCGTTTAATGGATGCCCTTTATATTTACTTAAGTGGAATCCATACATAATTTATGAAATTTTAGAGGAAATTCACAAATTTTTTGTGCTACATTTTCATGTTGCAATAAATCTTGAAAAAATAATGCACTAGGTAAATTCCGATGTCTATACGCATACCAGGGGACAAAAGCATGATCTTCGGTCAAGTGTCGTTAGTAAATGTAGATAGCCGAACCTAAGAACTTCAAATGAGTCGTCTGCCAAACCTATGACCTTCAAATGAGTCGTCTGCCAAACCTACGACCTTCAAATCAGTCGTCTGCTGTTCAACTTACCTAAAAAGGCAGACTCTCCTGTGTCTTTAGCTATTTCATACATTAAAAACACACTAGGGCTTAAATCATGCCAGTGATATACAAAGATGGCCTGCAACCACATCACCAATGATTGACTATTGATCCAATGATTGAATGATTATAAGTTCAGAGACCTTTTGATTAATTTTTGATCAAATATTTAAGGGAGATAAACATTCTAGTTGATGAATGAACTGCCGAAAAAGACTCCTCGTGTAAACTAGCTTCAACTCGAATAGTATAAAGCTATCAGCATTGACTTTTGATCGTGTATTTAATCTTCAAATTAAGCCTTCTGTAGACAAAGCATATTTTTATTAGTTCTTGTACATTTTCATTTTAGAAAACGATGCAGTTACATAAGGATCTAGGTAGTTTTGTCAATTTCTCCTAATTGTCTTAGCTTACAAGTTATTGCTTTCCTGCATTGGCTGGTCCGAAATGTAAACTAACTCGAAAAACACCAATATCTGTCGTTAAGCCACTAAAATAAAAGGCAGTAAAACACCAAAAAAATAATTATTATACTTAATTAATATTCAAAACGGATTATATACAAGACACCTAGAAAGCCGTCACACCCTTCATAAATAGCATAAGATTTTCAAATTTATATTTAAATAAACAACAGCTAATCAACATGCGATATAAATAATGTGCTATTAAAGACCATTGTGGTAATGGACTATTTCAAATGACTTTCGCGTTGATAGATAAATCTGTAGTACTGTTATAAAAAATCGACCAATAAAAATGGTTTCTTTAATCATATGAGATACGATCGATAATCTGCTGAATATGTGAACATGATAATGAGTATTACAAACATGAAATTAAGCCAGATAATATATAAAATAAACGTCGATGATCGAACATAATTCACTTTTCTATTTACAAAAGAACGTCCATAATAACGATCGAGCCTAATCTGGCCACAATTTTTGTTTATCTAATTTGTGCATTAGCTGTGTGAGTCAGTTGAAATACAAGCAAATAGAAGTGGTAACACCTTTAGGGCTCACTGGGGAGATATAGATCACGAGCTTTCGAATGTTGGAACATTCTTCAATGGGTTAGAACATCCTGCATCATTCAACCGATGACGAATGTTCTAACGTTCGAAAGCTTGTGATCTATATCTCCGCAGTGAGCCATAAGGGTGTCACCACTTCTATTTGCTGTTATTTATCTAATGCAAAAGGACACACGACGAAATTGCATTCAATTCGCTCTCTCACCGCATATACAAACATCAATATATTATACGATATATGGTATTATATGTACATATGTTGTTTTTGCATGTTTCCGAGATAATGCTTCAGCGCGACCCGTTTTTTTAGTACGGTCTGCGATCTAACACTTCCTGTCCTCAGCGAGCTACAATAAAACCTAAGAGATCTTTAAAACAAACAGAAGACGCGAAAAATATTCCGTCAAAACTTATGTGACACTAATTAAAGTAAACACCTGTCCATAGCGTGTCCATCTCCCGCACCAAAATGTCCCCAGTATCAATTATGGGATGAAATGACACTGGATCGTGTAAGAATATGCCCCGCGGTCCTACAATTTATGAGGTGCTTGACGGCGCCTTTTATAGAGCTGCCTTCTCTAGGGACTCAGTGTAAACTGTTATTCTGCGAGCTATACAGACGGCTTTAAGACAGGTATATAAATGTCATGCTTTACCAGTAAGGCGATTTCGCTATCCCATCTAATCGACAATACCTATCCAAAAATATATATCCGAAATCAAGCGACTGAGCAAACTAATTCACGAAATGCAAATATAATACGACACTATATGGCACGAAAATATGTAATCCGAGAACTAAAATGTTTAAGCTAGTTTTTGTAAAAGTTGTGTTTTTGTTTGGTAAGTATCACTTATACAACAATTACCTCGATGAACCAATTGACCCGAATAGCTATCTCCACAAATACACGTCGAATAAAACAATCAAGGCAAAGACAGGGCAAAGGTTAACTTCGATGATGTGCAAGTCTCAACTACGTATGTGAAATCTGGGAATCGCGAAGATGAAGACGACGAAAGAATACGGGTGAAGAAAAACATGAATTGGCTGCCTCTGTTATAAACAACTTGACGATGTGAACCAAAATATGCATCACGTATTCATATACAGTATTAGACAGAACAAACAACTTAGTGGATCTCTTGACCAACAACTTACTTCACATTCAGATTGAATACGACAAAAAACTGTCCATTTTGTCGCAAGTACGGGCCACGGACTGATTGATAGAATCCAGGGTGGTCCAAAAAAGCATACGCGTGCAGATATGCGCTTTACATTACATAACGAAGACATTTTATAAGATTTAATAGTTTTTCTCGTTAGAATTTTAGCAGTTTAATCCGGTTAAATTCTCGAAATCTTCTTCAACATCGCGAAATTCCTCAAACCTCTCGAAAACACGATGGGACGACGCAAGTCGATGCGAATCTTAACGTGCAGTATCTCAATACACGCTCCTTTTATTCATTCGACATGTGGGGTTTTTCCGCATAAACCTTGTTCTTAGTTGGAGAGAAATGCGCAGAAAAAACCTAAACAGTCAAACCTGCCTTAACGGCCACCTGCATTAAGCGGGCACCTGTCGTAACGGTCACTTCAAATTCCTCCCGACATGTACACTAGTCAAAAGGTCAAACCTGGATTAAACGGCCACCTGTCTTAACGGCCACTTTTTCGTGATTCTCGTGAGTAGCCGCTTAATAGAGGTTTGACTGTACCTCTAATGGGGCATGTTCTTAGGTACTCCCACCGCTCACCCTTAATATGTATTCGTGTTAAGTCAGTCAGATGAATGCAATGCCAGACAAGGTTTACACCTCTAAGCATACTTTCACCCCGCCCTCTACATCCCCGCCCTGTTCCATGTGGAACCACACCAGCCACCGACTACATTGCTCATCAAATTATACCCAACTCTAACAAAGCCTATAATATCTATTCAATGACGAAAAAACTGGCATAAAACCACTGCTATTTAAGACATATAGGACAGTTAGTGTATATTGTATAGTTGAATATTTGGGTTATCTCCCCTGAAATCATCAACGGTATAATTTCATAATTGGTGACCTAGATTTTGAGCATTCAACCAATCAACGACTGCTGTATTTATCATCAACTACGACTGCCAGTCATATACCCTCGAGTTCCTGAATCATTAAATACACTATACGGTAGATGTGTCTATATATACTGTATACGTGTTTATATATATACAGTATAAATGTTTATATATACAGTATACGTGTTTATATATACACATTATATGTGTTTATATATACACATTATATGTGTTTATATATACACAGTATACGTGTTTATATACACAGTATACATATTTATATATACAGTACACATGTTTATATATACAGTATACATATTTATATCTACACAGTATACGTGTTTATATCTACACAGTATACGTATTTATATACACAGTATACGTTTTTATATAGACACAGTATACGTGTTTATATATATACACAGTATACGTTTTTATATAGACACAGTATACGTTTTTATATAGACACAGTATACGTGTTTATATATATATATATATAGTATACGTGTTGATATATATATACAGTATACGTGTTGATATATATATATACAGTATATGTGTTGATATATACAGTATACGTATTTATATACACAGTATACGTGTTTATATATATACAGTATACGTGTTTATATACACAGTATACATGTTTATATACACAGTATACGTGTTTATATATATATACAGTATACATGTTTGTATACACAGTATACGTGTTTATATACACAGTATACGTATTTATATACACAGTATACGTATTTATATATATACAGTATACGTGTTGATATATACAATATCAAGCATGGGAGTAATTATCTACGTGTGGACCATGATAAAGTAACGTCGAAACAGGATACAATACATACAGCATCATGAATACATGGTAGGTTTTATAACAATCATTAGCAAAAGAACATTAAAACAATGGGACATTTGTCTTTGTGGCTTAGTTTATAGAACGTCAGACTCGCGATTTGGAGGCCGGTGGTTCAACCCTGCAAGTTCAGGATTTTTTGTTTCCTTTATTTCGCTCCTATCGTCATAAGTACAGACGAGCGAAACGCAACGAATCCATCTAATGAGGTCACACTGACCTTTATCCGTATTTAAACTTGAGTGTTGTCAATTTTAATCTGAACTATTGCACGAGGATTTGTTTAAGATTCACGAGATTAGGCGATGACTTGCGCACGGTGCTTCTGACAAACTTCACGATAGTGTGGCCCTAAATGCTTCAAAAACAACAGGTAAGAATAAGAAAGGAACAGAAAAAAGCCAGCATTCAGTACTGCCGCGAACCCGCGACCTCCAGATAACCAGTCCGGTGTTCTACAAACTAACTAAAAAGAGCAGCAATTTCCCCTGCGTATTTCAGTATCAAACACCATTTTTTCTGCACGTTTATTCCCCTTCTCTGTGCTTTTAGAAAAAGTGTACTCGAAAAAACAATTATCGTTGTTACGTATCCATGACGACGATCATTATTAAATAGGATTATATACTATTTAATAACACGAATACCGATTTTTTGGTCCACCCCGTAAACTATTTATACATTATTTACAGTTATGTCAAACGATCGATGTATAAAAAGCACAACCTTATGTAGGTGACGGCCAATAGAACACAATTATTCGTGCTCGACTCGTGCGACCCGTTATACCCTCGCCCGTTTGATCTTTAGGCAAAATAACCGTACCGGGTAGTGAAATGTAAAATCCTGCTTGGGCCACAGACGGAAACTACGAGACCGCTGACGGACGGGTTGTGCATTCGTTCCCGTCCCCACCCCCAACTATTTACTTATAGCCACGCCTTATTCTGCCACCACACCGAGGCACGACTGGGCCGAGTGGCCCTGGTGGTTGGTGGCCACTATGAACGGTCACCCCTCGGCGTACTGACCGAGCTCGATAAGGGGTTTAACTACGATAACGATGATAACCGACACTGATGCCGCGATCTGATTCTATTGCACCCATCCATGTTCACTTGACGTATCATTTTTTTTTTATAGACCATTAACCCTTACCACTCTGTAGTCACAGAATTGCATTGCTATAGTAAGGGGATATACCGACGTCAGTGTGGTAAGAGTTAAAAGTGGCAATATTCCTCTATATAAATATTCTATATTTGCACAATTTGTCTCTCTCATAACAATTTTTCTTGAGTTCTTTCAACTTTTGTGAATTATCACGCTGCTATTATTATTATATTATTACTATTATTAATGTAAATGTCAATTTTTTAATTAATCCTACCATAATTAGTGTTTGGTTATTCATATTTGTAAAACTGCACCCAATGTGAACCGCCGTCACTAGGAAGCACCGTAAACTCCACTATTATAATTAATATTTATGTACCGTTTACATACGGTTTACATTAACTCGCACAAAACTATGTGAACCATAATGTAAAACCCAGTAAATGTCGAAAATGAAAGCGAAAGCGAAAATACGGAAAAGATGTGATGATACGCCTAAAGGCAGCTGGGTAATTTCCACATGCGATGCTTAACCGGATGTGCTGTGTATTCATGCGAAATTCACGATACAAAAATATACAACATAAATTACTCCGGTATTGGGCTATTTCAGATTTAGTTATGTATTTCTTTAGTAAAATTAGTAAAAATGCCGAAACATAGAAAAATATGATACGAACAAATGTAACAAATGTAGTCATTCAGTGTTTCTCTAATTAATAAATTAATGACAGGTAGTTATACCTGAGGTTTATTGTATGCGATTATAACGGCATGCACTTTTTAATCACGCGCACACCGCATTATGCATTCGCTTTCTCGCAAAAATGAAACAACACGAAAACAGAAAAAACGCAGGATTCACCATGATTAGCTAGCTACCTCTACATTTACCATAATTTCGTCAAATTCACCATCATTGGCCATTTCGTTAAATTTCCATAATTTATCCCTAACTTACCACCATAGGCCTTATTAATTTACCATAATTTGTTCCTCTCATTTACCATCATTGGCCATGTGAGTAATTTACCATAATTTGTCAAATTTCCCATTACAGGCCATTCCAATAATTTACCATTAAATTTACCATTAAATTTACCATCATCGGCCATGTGAATAATTTACCACAATAAGCCTATTAATTTACCATAATTTGTTCCCCTCATTTACACTCACAGGTCATGCCAATAATTTACCATCATATTTACCATCATTGGCCATGTGAATAATTTACCCTAATTTACCCTGCGCGTCATTTATGGTAACTGAACTACAAAAGAACACCCAGGTGATGGCATGCCAGGGTCGAGTAACCACGCGTCAATACGGGAAATTCTCCATGGATATACAAAAACTAGATGACACATAAAAAGAGCAGAGACGGTCACCAATGGTTCAACGCGGCCGATCTTTTGGTTCGTGTTTACTGAGCGTAGTGGTTGACATGCGTTTACGGTTCTCATGGCTGCGTGTCACGCTGATCGTGTTGTGTCGTAGAGTCGTCCCATTCAGGCGGATTGCTACCTAAAAACACAGACACAAACACGCGGCTAAAACACAGAAACACGCCGCTAAAACATAGACACAAACGCCCCGCTAAAACACAGACACTAAACACGCCGTTAGAACACAGAAACACACCGCTAAAACACAGAAACAAACACGCCGCTAAAACGCAGACACAAACACACGGCTAAAACACAGACACAAACACACGGCTAAAACACAGACACAAACACGCCACTAAAAACAGACACAAACATGCCACTAAAAACAGACACAAACACACCACTTAAAACACAGACACAAACACGCAGCTAAACACACAAACAAACATGCCGCATATGTCAATCATCTCGGTAAATTCAAAATGACTTGCGGAGTAACGGAGAAATATATTCGAGACAACCGATGTAGTGGTCGGAGCGTTGAA
>WURV02215652.1:0-10737 GCA_011762755.2 Epimenia babai
CGTTGTTGAGTTAACATAAACTAAAATCTGATCAAGAATATGCAGTCGGAATAGCACGTATTTATACCCGCTCACATCTCAAATTTATTACATCAGCGCCTTATAGTTAATTTATTAATCAATTCCGTAATTGTATACTACATATGAGAGTATTCCGTGCTTTGTTTTAATTAAATGTAAACCATAGATTCGGCGATATGCATGATATGCTCACGCCCGCATTGGGTGCTTGTGATAATTTAATAAAGTGTAACTTGCAGACATTTGTGGGAACATGCAATGCCTTGTCTATCGCTTCTGGCCTGGTGGTTTCTACACTCGCTGGGTTGATCGTGGACAAATACAAAATATTCGAAGAAGTTGTTAAAGTGTCCTGGTGCTTTCTCACGTTGTTCAATTTGATTTTCATAGAGGTCCGTATAATCATCATTCTTCCATAAACAAGTTGAGATACGATAAAATATCCTTTATTTCTCAATCACACATTTACAACAATGACTAGTTTATATCGACATACGAAGACTATAGCCACAATACTGTATAATAATTATGACAATAACAATAATAATAACAATAATAATGATAATAACGATAATGGCGGCGCTAGATGCGATGATTATAATGAGGATTATAATAATAATAATAAATGTATTTTTATATACTGCCACATCATTAAATATATGCTCAGTAGCGGTTTACAATATCTAGGATAAAAAATTGATTAATCATAACAATAAAAAATTGTTCATGTGAAGTTCTACAAATACTACGAGTTAAAAGATAAAATACCTACGGTTAAAATATTAAGATTGTAACAAAAATAGAAAATCCCATAAACAGCACAATTGAGTTAAAACATTACTTGTCAATACTTCATGACCAATCTTAAAAAGATATGTTTTGACGGGCGATTTGACGGAAATGAAGAAACGGATAAAAAATAATCTATCATATGTCAACTACGTCGTATCATGAGAAAGGGAGGTAATAAAAAACAAACTTAGTAGTGATTGCCACCCACATTTGATAGATTTTTCTCATCCCAGATATACTATATATATTTATATTATATAAAGTTCCTATGTAAATACGGTAAGGGATAAATGATAGACTAAGATATTATCAGGTTCTAACAAATCCGATATTAGATCATTATAATAAGAACCATTATACAATATGCAGTATACACAACACACTGACTAAATTGAGTAAGTTCACATAAATAACACGCATTTTGTAGATTTTTTTTGTTGTATTATTAATTATGCTAGTTTAAAGAGGGTAATATAGTTTCTCATTAATATTGTTTTATCAGATGAGACTTAAATTTCTGCTTGAAAAAGTTGATAGTTTGACATTTTTTTGCTTGACATTATTTTAGTATTTTATCAAGACTATTCCACAGTTTTACACCTACATTATATACACACATACTTTTTACGTGTGACTTGAGTGTGACTATTGGTGTTTGGCTGCAGGTCATGTTGTTCTGTGACTTGACTGTACTTATTGGTGTTTGACTGCAGGTCATTTGGTTCAGTGACTTGACTGTACCTATTGGTGTTCGACTGCATGTCATGTTGTTCTGTTACTTAGTGTGACCATTGGTTTTTGGCTGTAGCTTGCGCGGTTCAGTGACTTGACTGTACCTATTGGTTTTGTGACTTCTGGCATCGGAATTTTCCTGTCAACGATGATGCCATCCACCTTAGAGCTGGCAATGGAATCCACCTATCCCATCGCCCAAGCAACCAGCTCTGGTCTTTTATTCATATTCGGGTTTGTTCTTCATACAATATACTTGATTTATTCTATAATATACTGCTCATTATATTTTATATATACATTCAATATGAGTGAGGCAGGCAGTGTTGGCATTCATAATTTATGGTGTGAATGCAGGCAAGCCATCTGCCAGACATCATTAGTCCACCACAAAATAATGACAAAATGCCTCAAGACACTCACCTGCAAAAAAGAGAAAAAGACGAAACAGGAGGCCATCTTATTATTAGAATGAGAAAACAACAAGGAGACTGCCTGACATCAAAAACAAGAGGCAAAAGAGACCTGAAAATACCTATGAGGATACCAAAACTCGAAAATACAGATTTGTGGATAAACCTTTGCTGAAGTCACATCTAACTGCATAAACAAATCAGACCTAAACAAATCAAAATGAGATCTACACAGACAATATCTGCCAAATGGCAGACCTTTTCACTTAGCGCACATGGAGATAAAGATATCCAAATAAAAAAGTCGATAGAAATTACCCCCTTTTGCTCCCATGACGAGATGTTGAACAAATCTGAAAGATACTAAAGCAAGGACAATATCTGCCGAATGGCAAACCTCCGCAATGAAGAGTTCTCGAGAAAAATATTTTTACAGTAAAAATACAAACATTGATGTAGGTTACTTCCCCTTGCTGCCATGACAATATGATGATCACATCTAGAGGAGAGCAGCCCAAAGACGATATTTGCCAAAAAGCAGACCTCTGCAACAAGCGTTTCTTGAGAAGAAAATTTTTTGAATAAAAAATACAAACATTGGCAGAAGTTACCTCCCCTTGCTGCAAGGAAAATACTATGAACAAATCTAGAAAAGACCAATCCAATGACAATATCTGCCAAATGGCAGACCTCTGCGATAAGGGGTTCTTTGAAAGATTTTTTTTTAAATGTCAACATCGGACAGACGACGGTCGAACTCTGATGAGAAAAGCTCACCGAGCATAAGCTCTGGTGAGCTGATAAGCCTGATTAGCACAGTAATGACCAGAGTCTAGGCTATCTTAATTAAAGTTCCAGTAATGGGCTATCTCTAATAATTTGTTTATACATAGGCTACTGATTCTATTGTATTGCTGTGTTCAGACAGGTGTTTGGTATAGCCATTGTCCTCTTCATGCCGGCTTTAACCACAGACATGCCTTCGGACTATGAGTTCTCTCACATAAACTGTAACCCTGGCACCAACAGTACTGGCCCCAATCAGGACTACACGAGTGAGTTGTATCTAATGACGCACTAGATGTTGACCCACGGTCCGTGGATGACCAGTCGATACAGTGGCAATGCAACTGTGTTTGTACGTACATCTAACTCATTGTGGTAACCAGGTGTCAGTGAAAAATATAAACACACACAAGCATTAAACTATTCTTACTGCTGACAAATATTGTAAGGTTTCAAATATACTTACTGAAGAGTCGCGAAGAGTTCCATGACTAACAATGCATAGATTACAGGATAGGTAAACGGGAGGTAAAAAATTGATTATAGCAGCAATGTGAGGACTGGTGATGAGTAGAGGTCAAAAAATGATAGCAGCAGAGTGAGGTGAAGCTTGGCTTGCCACATCGCCGGTAGATTCAGGTCAGTGAATTTAGAACTCGCTTGCGTCTTCTCCACTCTGTACATTTTTCTGAGTGCGTTACTTGCTTTGTGATTAAATTTCTCCCCTCCACCCCCCACAGATGCCAACCTGATCCTTGTAGGACTGCTCACCCTGGGTACGGTAGTTTTCGTCCTTTTTTACCGCTGCGATTATCGACGCTTGAAGGCCGAGAAGATGCTCGCTGCTCGGAGGATTCTGAATGTTACTCAACTTCTCGCTGATGCTCCAACAATCCAGGATGTCCAACCAGTGTATGGATGACAGGTGTTGGGTGTGTAAATGCGGCTATTATGACCGGTGTCAGGTATATAACTATTGCAATCACGACAGGTGTCAGGTGTGTAAATATTGCAATCATGACAGGTGTCAGTGGTGTGAATATTGCAATCATGACAGGTGTCAGTTGTGTGAATATTGCAATCATGACAGGTGTCAGTTGTGTAAATATTGCAATCATGACAGGTGTCAGGTGTGTAAATATTGCAATCATGACAGGTGTCAGTTGTGTAAATATTGCAATCATGACAGGTGTCAGTTGTGTAAATATTGCACTCCTGACAGGTGTCAGGTGTGTAAATATTGCAATCATGACAGGTGTCAGGTGTGTAAATATTGCCATTAAGATGTGGCCTTCATGGAAGGAATCCGGTGCAAGAATGTGGCTATTGCGATGTGTAGCGGCAGTAAATTATACCATCATGACGTGTTTCGTGTGTAATTGTGGCCATTGTGACAGGTTTTGGGTGGGTCAGTGTGTACGTTATGATAGGTGCGGAATGTGTGTATGTTAACATAGATATGTTTTACGATCACAAAATTGTCAGCAGTCACCTAGACTATTGTGTACTGGCATATATAGTAATCTATTTTTGGGGCTCATGCATTTATTGGGACTTGCCTTTGTTTAATACTCACTAATATAATAGTCTGTGAAAAAACACCACTTACATATGACTCTATTTAGTATTGCCGTTTTATTTATTGATTCCATCCATTTGGCACAAACATTCTCTTAACAAATCTTTACAAATTTTTTGTTACAGAGATTTGTCGTGTGGTAGGAGTCGATTGCCAAGTTTTTTACTTTTAATCAATAAGTCTTCTAGTCTTCTGCCAAGTTTTTTACATTTATTCATAAAAACTTTTAGTGTTATATCAATTTTTTTTACTTTTAATCAAAAATATTTTGTACAAACAACATTTAAGATAAAATCTAATTATTTTCGAAGTTTTTCATACCGTTATATGATTGTTTGTATTGATTGTTTGAGGTAATTCGTCGAAGGCGTTAGTTGTGTATCTTTACTGATAAGCCGCTTCTTCGAGTCTTCCGATGTTATTGAGAAATTTCACTATTAGAGATTATAGTGGTTTTTTTTATAAGAGTTGAACGGATCTAAGAAATATGACAAATTTTTAACATTATATTTTGTCAGTCTCAGAAGAATCAGATGGATATTAATATTTATATTCAGTTCAGTCTTACAAATCATTCAACTTATTCATGAACTTGTATTATAATATCGAGGAAAGCTTCCCCTTTGGCCTCTTGTATCTTGTCAGTCTCAGGGAAATTTAATAACAATTACTCTTTATAAGGTCACCTGAGCTTACTCTCGGTAAACATTTCTGATCGGAGTTCGTCCGTCCGTCCATCCGATGTTAACATTTTTTCTTTTAAATTGTGTTAAGAACTGCTTATCGCAAAGGTCTGCCGTTTGGTAGATATTGGTCTCCTCTAGATTTGTTAATGGTATGTCATCTCAGCTAGGGGATGTAACAGCATTTTTTAACAAAACTTCTCAAGAACCACTTATCACAGAGGTCTGCTATTTGGCAGATATTGTCCTTCTTGCATTGGTCTATTCTAGATTTGTTCAGCAACTCTTGTCATGGGAGTAAAGGGGGTAATTTCTATAGACTTTTCATTTCAAAATATTCATCTCCATGTCTTAGTGTGAAGGTCTGGCATTTTGCAGATATTGTCTGTGTAGGTCTCATTCACATTTTTTAGGGCATCTCTATTTTGGCAATTAGATGTAATTTCAGCCTAGGTTTTTTACACAAATTTGTATTTGCTTCTTTCAGTGTCATAATGCGTATTGTTGGGTCTCTTTGGCCTCTCGTCTACTTTCAGTAAAACAGTCTCCTTGTCTTCTCTTTCTAATATCAAGATGGCCTCTTGTTCTGTCTTCTCTTTTTTTCTTTTTTTTTTAAGGTGAGCGTCTTGAGGCCTCTTGGGCCTCTTGGGCATCTCGTTTCATATCATGAAGTGCTTATTGCAGATGTCTGCTATTTTTCGGATATTGTCCTTGGGGTGGTCTCTTCTAGATTTGTTCATGGTATTTTCTTCGATGCAAAGAAAGGTAACCTCTGTTAATGTTTGTATTTTTTATTTAAGAAATTTCTTCTCAAAAACCGCTTATTAATATTGAAAGAGCCGCTTGTGTCGATGACTCGATGTTTGTATTTTTACTTGAAAAATTTTTCTTGATAACCTTTCATCGCGGAGGTCTGCCATTCGGCAGATATATTTTGTTCTTGGGTTAGTATCTTACAGATTTGTTCAGCATCTAGTCATGGAAGCAAAGGGGAGTAATTTCTGTCGTACCGGTATTTTATATTTGAAAATCTTATATGTCCATGTCCGGTCAGTGCAAAAGTCTGCCACTTGTCAGATATTGTCTGCGTAGGTCTAATTCAGATTTGTTTAGGTTATCTCTAGGCAATTGAATGTGATTTCATCCAAGGTTTCTCGAAAGTTTATACAGTTTATCTGTACTTTCTCATTTCGGTATCTTAATGGGTATTTTCAGGTCTCTTTTGGCCTCCCGTCTTTCATGTCAGGCAGTCGTCTTGTCTTATACATAAATATATATATATATCAAGATGGCCTCCTTGGCCTCTTGTTTCATCTTCTCTTTTCAGGTGAGCGTCTTGAGGCCTCTTTCGCCTCTTATTTTTAGGTCAGTCTTGCAAATCATTCAGCTGTTTGATTGTTATCTTTATTTATGACATTCTTGTGTGTGTCTTAGGTTTCTTTGTCCTCCTTTTAGCTAATAATACCATTTTTATCTTTAGAATCTTGTGAATGTACACAGGTACCTTTTTACATGCGCATGAAGTAATTATAACAATTATGTACAATGGTAATGTTTTTTCGAATTGTATAGGTTAATATCTGTTGTTTAAAATCTATTTACTGTTATTTGTCTAAAAATTCTATTCATAAATTTGCTATAATACTGTTTGATTATAGGTATAGGTTTGTCATTGAATAAAGAGAACTCTATTCCATACAATAATTGTTTTTTAGTAAATCTTATTGCGTTTTATCTCCATAATGTATTTTACTTTACCAAATGGTTAACACCCAACTACCTCCTTCCTCGAAACATTCATTTAACCATAAAGGTGGTGCATTCAAATCCTCAATAACATGTCACCTTTTGTTATTCACGCTCCACTAATACAGAGTGATGATTTTTTCACTTGTGTAGTTTCATGAAGACCTTATCTAGTCGTGTCGGTCATCATGTCGCACCACCGCAGAACGCCTTTTTTGGACTCAGCTGTTTTTCACAAATTCTGTCAACGTCGATGATGTAACCACTAGTTAGCAAGAATAAATAGGACTCTCGCTATTAATCAGATGTCTGACCTCAAAGACCAATTAACCGTGAGGTTTTAAGAGTCATTAAAGCGCACGCCGCGTACTAGTGACTCGCGGTACCAGATGGTACAAAAGTTGTTCGTATAGCGATTGACAGCCAATGAGCTGAGTGAGGTTCAGAAACCTAGTGGTGCATCAGTTGTTGGTAAATTATTATCCAGGATATGCATTCACTGGCACTTGCATAATGCTAATCGATCTTTAAATCAGAAGAGACGCGGGGATCAGAAGTTTGCCTTAATTGGCCGAACACAAGCCCTTGTTCTAATACTGGACCTAACGCCAACGCTTTTTATACGCTGACAAATTGGTTTCGAGAACTAAGATGTAAACGAAACTAATAAGGTTTCTAAGATTATAACACTCACCTACTATGGTCATGTACCTCATGGAAACTGCTCACCATAACCACGACTCACCGTACCAATATTCAAGGAATCTTTTAGGGTACATAGGTACAACAAATTTGCTGAAGTTTCCACGAGGGGAGACTTTGAGCGGCGATAATTACACTCGCTTCAACGGTGATATCACGGTGATAGGCTGATGTCGCAGACACAGGTGAGCCGAACTAATTACAAAGCAGGCACCTTAAAATATTGCATCAGCGAATGGCACAAACTCACCACAAACAAATTTATTTTGCTGTCTGTGACATGATCACGTATTGAAGTTCTATCTGAGCCCATTCAAGTTATATACCGAGAGGGTTACAAAGGGCAGGGAAAGGGTGGAATATTATGTAGGGTAGGTACAGGTTAAAAAATTTGAATAAAAATTATAGATATACTGTCAATTAAGATCAGAGTGTTTTATTAATGTATTTTTAAGAGCCAAAAACGATGGTGGCTATATGATATTAAATTTATCAATACTTGATCAATACTTTGCGTATCATTTCAAGATGGATACAGTAGTATCGGCCATATCCTTGGTCAGGCATCTGTGTTGCTATGATGAATGGATAATTTTCAGTGCCCATAACGGATGAATTTGGATGTCACCTGAGATGCTGATGAAATGGGCAAATCTTTGTTCTGTGCCTTATCAAATGGCTTGTCATCGGCACCTTTTTTATTACCGAGCTATCAAAGCCAGTTTTGAGGAAACATGGTTGTATAGCATCGGATTACATGAATGATTCTTTTCTAATATTGGATACTGAATATGACTGCCTGAGAGCAGTCATATTCTGAACAATAGGATTTATTAGATCCTAATTTATTTACTTTTAGCTTTTTATCAATGCTGAAAAATCAGTTTTAAAGCCTACTCATAGGTTAGGGCATATAGGCTTTGTTTTAATTTTAACTGATATGATTGTTTAATTGACAGATAAAAATATGAAAATGATACTAAGAAAATTAAAAAACGATTTCATATAGCCATTTTCTGATTATGAGAGAAATAAATTGGCTTTTCCCTAGCATTTTTCTGGTGTACAGTATGGTCCTCTCCACCATCGATTGCTGGTGATTGATAATTCGATGGATGGATAACATTAAGACACATAAACATGATATCTATTCATGGTGATATCGCATTTGGTATTAAAACAGATGCATCTCAAATAGGATGGGGAGCGGTAATGGAGGACGATGAGAATGCAATTCGAATGACTGGGGCCTGTCACGGCTGCCATAAAAATATGGCTATGGAGATGGCCGAGACAGGGCCGTTTGCGGTAAGCCGTTGGTTTAGACAGTGACTAATTGATTATACGAACGCCGAATTGCTGGTGCAAGTATATTATAGCAAAAATATACACAAGATACATATGAATGAATGTCAACGCTGTCCGAAAATTATAAATATCTCTTTATTAATCTCTTTATTCAAATCTATATCATCAATCAAACAGTATTATAAACAAATTTGTGAGTAGAATTTTTATACAAATCACAGTAAATAAATATGAAAGACAAATAAATATTAACCTATACAATTCCAAAAAACATTACCATGGTACAGAGTAGTTATAAATACTTAATGTGCATGTCAAAAGATATGTACATTAACAATAAGCTAAAAATAATGTACAATAATGGGATAATGTTATTGGCTAACAAGTGGACAAAGAAACCCGAGGCACACATGAAAATATAGATATAGCAATCAGATGGTTCAATGATTTGCAAGACGGAATTAAAAATAAATACTAATTTCCATCAGATTTCCCTGAGACTGACCAGGTACAAGAGGCCAAAGAGGAAGCTTTCCTCGATATTATAATACAAGTTCATAAATAAGTTCAATTATCTGTAAGACTGAACTAAAAATAAATATGAATATCCATCTGATTCCTCTGAGACTGACAAAATAAAATGTTAAAAAATTGTCATATTTCTTAGATGCGTTCAACTTCTGTGAAAACCACTATAATCTAGAATGGTGAAATTTCTCAATAACATCGGAAGACTCGAAGAAGCGGCTTATCAGTAAAGATACACAACTAACGCCTTTGACGAATTACCTCAAACAATCAATACAAACAATCATATAACGGTATGAAAAATTTTGAAAATAATTGGATTTTATCTTAAATGTTGTTTGTACAAAATATTTTTGATTAAAAGTAAAAAATTTGATATAACACTAAAAGTTTTTAAGAATAAATGTAAAAAAATTGGCAGTAGACTAGAAGACTGATTGATTACAAGTAAAAAACTTGGCAGACAACTAGAAGACTTATTGATAAAAAGGAAAAAACTTGGCAGAAGACTAGAAGACTTATTGATTAAAAGTAAAAAAACTTGGCAATCGACTCCTACCATATGACAAATCTCTGTAACAAAAAATTTGCAAAGATTTGTTAAGAAAATGTTTGTGCCAAATGGATGGAATCAATAAATATAATTGTAATACTAAATAGAGTGATACCTAAGTGGTGTTTTTCCACAGACTATTATATTACTGAGTATCAAACAAATGCAAATACAAATAAATGCAGGAGCCCCCAAAATAGATTGGTACATATATGCCAGTACACTAACAGTCTAGGTGACTGCTGACAATTTTATGATATTTATTAGATGCGTTCAACTCCTGTAAAAAAAACCACTATAATCTCTAATGGTGAAATCTCTCAATAACATGGGAAGACTCAAAAGAAGCGGCTTTTCAGTTAGACTCAATGCTTAGAAAGTTAGTTAGAACTAATGCCGTCTGCGAAGTACCTCCAAAAAAACGAACACAGTTTGACCTTGTTATGGTCCACATCTGGCTCACAAGATTCATCCTGAATTGGTATACCATTACATACATGCATATATTAGCTGGAGAGAAATGCACAGGGAAAACCTATACCCCTGATGGGACTCGAACCCACGACTCCCAGATATAGGGGGAATAGGTTTTTTTCCTGTGCACTTCTCTCCAGCTATTTATAGAACCACATTGGCTATCCTAATTACTATAGCATATATATGAGAACACCGCAAAAATCAGCCAATCAATTTACTGTACGGCATACTATTTTCGCAGGTGTAAAATATTCGCCGATTCCTCCGATGCCTCTTTTCGGCGAATTTTATTTATTTTTTTTTTTAATATTTTTGTACCTTCTGAACGCCGCCTTATCCTCGTACTTCGCAATCTCGATCTTTCTATCTTTACTAACGCCTTTCGTATAACGCTTTCGACGTTTGCGGCCGTTAGGG
>WURV02215663.1:0-10736 GCA_011762755.2 Epimenia babai
GCGGGCGACTCTGCCTATTCTTGATAAACAACCAAAATGTGAACAATACAGACATAATCACAGCTTTACATTGCGAAAGAAACAAATTCATTATTAATTATTGAATAATCATTTTTGGCATTGCCGGGTCATTAATATAAATTTACAATTTTATGCACAATCATCTGTAAAGTAGATCGATTGGAGGACATGTCTGTCGTTCCGTCTGGGTTGAGACCGAAAGAAATGACGGCTTCCTCAGTCCTACCGTCCCTCAGTGGGTGAGCCGCTGGGACTGCGCCGGCAGCATTTGGTTGATACCACCGCTAAACCAGTGCACTTTGCCTGTTTCTGTTTTTCACTATGACGATGGCGACTTTGCCTGCATAGCATTCCCTTTTTTCGATATTTTGTTCTACTTTCCACTGTATTATTCAACATTGTTATCTATTTCATGCTCACCGTAAATGCACATAGTTGTATCTAACACTGATCTGTACTACCTGTATACTGTTAGATGTTAATTTTATATAATTTAAGTAATTACATTATAGTCCTTGACCATTAGGCTATCGTTTCATGTAAAGTGTGTTTGACAGCTCTGCTAATAAGTAGGCCTACACTTTAAACAAATAAATTTCATTCCATTCATTTCACTAGCGGGAACGTCTAGTACAACGGGCTGCACGTGGCGGAATAAATGAATAATGAAATTCACAAATAATGGGCGATATGTGCTCGCCCGTGCACTCGAGTAATGTCGTTGGGAACGCAATAGGATCGTTTGAAGATCTCTTAATGATGAAAAATGTGAATTGGTGAGTAGAATCCTAACTGCCATGTCTCCGTGCCATACAGAAGAGATTCATAACATTAATCTCAACTGTTAATAATTTTTCTTTCCTCTACCATAATGTGTATGTATATTGGACCCAATTTAGAAATTTATGATCTTGCTAAATATCGCGAGTGGACAGAACTGACAAATTTTCACTGAGTATTACTCGCAATGCGTAACTACAAGCATTGGCGAAATATCAGTTGGTTATTCTACAGTTTATCGATGAGGAATCACTCGAGCAAAACATGATTGTAATACTTTAGTCATCGCACCCGTCATCAAGTTATCGTGACACGTCTCGTGTCGCTACAACCTGACACTAACACCAATGATATAGGCTATGCTTACTCGTCATAACCAAAGTAATAGTGGCGGCGTTCGTTAACAATGCCCTGGGGTCACCTACTTCCGCGAATCTACAATAGTTGAATAACTTATTAGATTAGATCTGATCAGATTAACCCGTCAATAATAAGCGTTATATTTCTAATGACGGTTGAATAATTGTAGAAACAGGCGTTTTCAATATAATGATGTTCATCAGAACGCACCAGCGGAATAAGCGAATTATGAGACCTAAAGAAAATCATTTTATCTGATCTTCGGAATGTGTGTAAACGTCTTAAAAAAATAAAGCATCACAAACATAACCACTTATGTCCTGTAATCATTTTGTTGCAATCAGAGCCTTTCATGTCTCTACATAAGGCATAATGCATTGAAATAGACAATGGACATTAAAATAATTACGCTTTATTTCTCAATCATAGGAAACGATTTCACGCGCTTCATTAGCCTATGAGAGAATAAAATAAACTATACCTCTGAAATATTACCTTGCTTGCAATATTAGTCTGGATAATAAAGAGTTTTATGAAATAAATTGTTACAATAATTATTTTCGTTAAACATTTTGTTAGATCGATTAGTAGAGTTTTATACACTGAGACTGTTCATGTCCCATATGTGAGTGCCTTTCATCTGCAGTTGCCTGTGGGACCACTCAATCTCATCACATAATCGAAGTTGACTTTTGGTACACAAATTCATTACAATAGGATAACCATATGTTATATATTCTGTAACACGCGTGCAAAAATAATGCGCCGGTTCAGTGAGTATACGGCCTAAAGTGCTTCAGGAAAAATGCTTGAAAGATCGTTGACCGACGGAAATCTAATGTAATCATTTGACCTGGGTGTTTTTCGTACGTTGATACCACTGTCCCTCGTGACGTTACAATCGATAGTAACATATCAAAAGATTGACTGTGCTGCGTGGCCCGCGCAGACTGTTGGCATTGGGAACTCGTTCTGCGAAAGTACAGACGAAGATCAGCTGCCATTTTGACTCGCTCGTTTGAATCATGACGCGTTCGTTTCCTGCCATAATAAAACGTTCACCATAGCCTACTTGGGTAAAATACTAATAATGGCACAACAGATAAGTTTTACATATTCAGTTACATCGCATTGACAGGTTATAGGCGAGATTTGTGATGACGAAGGATAAAGAGGATAAGAGGACAACGAGCTGAAAATTCCAACAACTCAAAAAACGATTATACTAATTCACGAGTCATATTTGTACAGAGGGATATCTCATTACAGTTTAACCTACAATGTTTTTTCGACCCATTCAGAGTTTACGTGCAGTAAATCTATGTATGTATTTGATAGAGACAGCGTCACATATTCAAGAAAAAGTACACGTTGATACAATCATGCCACTTTAATGCAATAGTTGCCATATCACTTAATCGAATATTAATTTTCATAAATTGGGTCAAGCTGCGTACAAGATTTTGACCTAGTTTCTTGATATATGATGAGATATTTACTCAAATCAGTTTACATGGATGCACGATGATAACCGAAACCCTCCTCTCTGACGGTTTATAATAACATTCGCAGTCACTCTCAATAACGACATTATTGACACGCGATAAGAGCTTATACCACAACCTTATTGCGTAGATATCGAAGGATGGCGGGTTTTGTCGGTAGACTCGCAAATCCGTGGCGAATCACGTGACGTTAAGCGGTTTTAAGGACCGCCTCTGGATAAGTTGGTCGGTATAAAAGAGAAGACACGAACCCGGCGCGTTAGATGTTGAAGCTGTACAAGCTCGTGAAACGTAGCGACAAGATGAAGCCCGTGATACTGCTCGCCGTAGTGGCGGGTTGCTTATCTGGTCGGTGTTTTAACGAGACTATTGCAACTTGACAATTTTGTTAAAAGTAATATAATAAATCGTCATCACGCGCAAGATCACAGCGACACGATTAATTATTGCGCAATTATGTGTCCGAGTCATTCGTTTTCGAGAGGATTTCTGCACTTCATTTCTAGAAAACGGAACTGCATCACGCAACATTCTTCATTTCTGTAACATCTTTCTGTGTTAGACATTTGTGGTGTCTGTAACATTCACGTCTCAAACATCCTTCATTTCGCCAACATTCTTTATGTATCTTACATTCTTCTGTTTGTGATATTATCGATACCTGAAACATTCGTCTCGTCTCCAACATTCTTTGTCCGTAGAATTTTCTATTTTGTTGCATTCTTTATGTCTCTAACATTCTTCATACCACAAATGTTTTCATCTCTAAAATATCGTAAAACTTTTTTCGTCGTTGAATCCCAACATTCTTATTGCAGTCCCGATCGACGTGAGAGTTGTAAACCAAGCTTCACATTACTGCGCTCAAAAATGCCTTCGTAAGTACATCATATTATTTCGTTCCTGTTTTTTTTATTACATAGCTCAATTTAACATTCTATTGCACGCAGTCGAATTATACGCAACGATATAAAAATATTGATCTTATGCAGACTTATATTGTTTATAATATTTATATATGTAAATAGAAATATTAAAACGACAACCATTTATACACTACACGGCGATATATTTTGACATTATGTCTAGTATTTAATTCAGCTCATCAACGTAAAAAGTCGGTTATTGCGTCAAAGTTTCTTGAAGTGTGTTGTTTTTTATGTTAGCCGCATCTTAACCACAACGTATTATATAAATAGTGTGTTCCCCATGACCTGAGCTTCTGGTATCACCGGCAATGTCAACTACAACGGGAAGGCATAATGTCTCACGTTACATTTACTTTAATTTCTACATCTACCATCGAATATAGAATGGCTATTTTAGTAGGACACTATGTTACACTAAAGTGGATCTTGTTTACTCGAGATGTAATTGAGGACGCGTAATCTACATACGTAGTCGGTCAGCTCGGTCGATCAGGTCGATGATAATTTGTGAAATAGTCGATAATAACGATAACCGCGGCACCGTTCGTGACACATTTTATAAATAAATCTCAAGGTTGATCATCCCTTCATTATAATTGTACTTCAAATGCCTCCTATAATGTCTTCGAATTGCGCGTTCACAAACTACGCGCTTGAGATCCATTTTGATGCAGAAACTTCTATCCATTCGCGAACAGGGCAATTTGGCATCTAATCCGCGTGGATTCGGGTCACGTGCATGCAGCAAATGTTGTAGCAATGCTTCATAAAGGTTCGCCGTGTAAGATAATGAAAACCGAATCAATGGTAACAATTCAAATCCACGATCCCCGGATAACCGGTCTGGTGCCCAAGCCTTTTCCTGCGCATTTAGATATTAGACACCGTTTTTAAGAACCACTGATATTTTAAGTCCGTATATCATGCCAGCGATATACACAGATATCTGTACAAGCATTATGGACTGTAAATTGACGGGTTGATTTTTGCGCTATTTCTGGATATGGTAATCACTTTTATTTTATGGTAAATGTGGCGATGTCAATGTTACCATCGAATCAACTTTGGTACCACCCTGTAATACATTTTAAATGCCTCTAGGAACTAAAATTACATTATTGTTATGAGCAAGTTTTGAGAATAGCCGCGTTAGTCTGATGAAGATATGTAGAGATTAGGGAACAACACTGTTTAGACCAACTATATGACATTTGGAGAGGAATGCACTGAGAATGCCTATAGGTTTTTTCCTGTCCATTTCTCTCTAGCTGCTCATTGAAACACATAGGCTACCCCCATTGCCATCACATTTATATATGACATTCATTTCACAAGCTTTTGTTTTTAAATAATCTTTGTCCAGTGATAAGGTAATTACCTGCCTCACAGAATATAGTCACATATAGTCACTGTACTGTAGGCCTTATATAATCTGTCAGCCACACAATTTCCTTATCATTGACAAAGATCATAAATATTTAATATCGAAATCTTGAGAAATAAATGTCATATAGTAAGTGTAAAAATGTGTTGTTCTTTAATCTCTACAGTATTGTTATGTTTTTTGATGCTACATGGCATGAGATGAGTGTCTTGTGAGCATTCACTAGTCAGCCCTCCATAAGTCACCGCAAAGAGTGCAATGTACAGTACCTGGCAGTATAGACTGGTCCGGGCATCTGTAAATATGATAATATGGTCTATGCCTTTTGTTTGATAGACTAAATAAAATACAAACAAAACACATTTGTCTTTTTGGCTAGAATAGTCTTTATATCGCGTACAGGCAGTAACGTCGCCATCAACGCGACAACGGAAAAGTCCCGTATGCCCGCACGGCGAATTCCATGTCCTCATCACAGATGCAACTACTCGACCCTCTCTCAGAAGGATCTCAACCGTCACGCTCGAACGCACACGGGCGAGAAACCGTATGTGTGTACGGAGTGTAAGAAGTCATTTGGGCGTAGCGATAAGCTCATTATCCACATGAGAACTCACACCGGGGACAAACCGTACAAGTGTACTATCTGTGAGTCTACCATACAAGTGTTCTGTCTCCTAGTATACCTTATAGGCCATTTACACTCAGATATTTATATCCGACAAAAATTTCACCGCGGTGAATCTCGATTCAGCGAGCGTTTACACTTGAATACACTCGGCACAATATCTGCGCTGCGAATGTTGTCACGTGACATACTGTAGTTTCCATAATGGCGGCGTGCTGTGCGCCACACTCCGATGACTTTCCTCCTAACAAAACCGACGATGACAATGATTCTGGACCTGAATTTCCAATTGTGACAGCAGGCGTAGTCAGAGCATCGACTGACCTACTCATAGCGGCTAGAAAAAGGCGACGAGGTACAATATGGCCACGTCGGTCGCTTTTTTAGCGTCAAACATTTGATTTCGTTTCGGCAGCCATTTTTTAGCACAACTCAGAAGGGAAATACAGCGCCGCATTTCATTGGCTAATCCGTTACATTTATTACACGGAATAGAGCACGCTCTATTCCGTGAAATACGCGTTTTTGGCGTTAATCGGTGACATTTTGTTACCGATGCGTTCTAAAAATATTTATGTCAGATATAAATATGCGAGTGTAAACGGCCTATTAGGGTCTCCAGATCACGCTACATTTATGACCCTATCGGTGCACATTGTAGATCGGCAAGCTAGCGGAATACCTGCGGCATTGGTTAGCAGGACACGCTTTGAGGTCATTTCGGCTTTAACTCAACTGTCTGTGTATTTAGCTACAGAAATGTTTTTCTACAATTACACGGTGGTGTAATATTCTATAAAACATTGAATAAAATTATCTAAACATGATAGTACATATATTAAAAGTAATTCTTGATCATTCAGTAATATAAACCGGAAGCAATGTATACAGATTTAATAATGAAATAGTACAATAATTGAACAAGTAACGACATTATATGATATTTAAAAAGCTGGAACCGCAAAAAAATAATTGCACTATGTAGCCTACTAGTCTAGTTCATACGGGAAGTGGAAAGTAGTTAGTCTAATATCGACTAATCATTATAAGGATTTTTGATCCATTCAAAATTCCAACTTCAAATTTAAAACGCTGTTTCTGTGACGTCCGATTTTTTTACTAACATTGTAGCAAGTATACGGTAACACAGTATAATCAAGTCAGGTACATTCAGGTAAATAATTCAACGTTCTGTATTCGTCACGGAAGTCAGCAAAGAAATATGGCGAATGCAATTTGCTGAAGGTTTTTAACACTTTTCTTTGTGGGTAACAATTCAATCCGGTCTAAAACTTAATTTGGCTTTTGTCCTCCGCATCTTCTAATAGAAAATTATCAGAGTGGTCTAGCACTCCCGCTTCACCACGCACAGTTCAATATTACTCCGGCAAATCTGTGGAGGGGGAGATTATGCAAAAACCCCGTCGTATAAATAATGCGGAATAATGAGTAGTAACTAGGGTTTCCAAATCTCGCCAGAAGGCCAATCCCGGGATTACGAGATTGAATTTTCACGAGATCGAGATCTCGCGAGAGATCCCGGGAATTTTTTTAATTTTTCGGTGACGGCCATAACATTTCCCACAGATAGATAAAAAGTCAAAAATATTCGCCCTACATAATCATACTATCTGAGGGTGTTTCCATATTGTAATGGATGGTGATGAACTTGGCACAAACGATCACTTTATGAGATATAAGTAAATATTATTAGCGCTGTAATCATTTCCGAAGTTCTGAATTTCGAACCGTAAGACAGGACTATATCTTGCCGTGACATTTTTCCCTGCTATGGCAAGTTAATGTGGGCGTGGCTTGTACAATATCACGTGACAGCGAAATTATCGCTGACAAACTTGACAAACTGTCTGATATGCGAAGAGTAATGTAAAACTCTACGTAACATGGTTCGACGATTTTCAAGCGATTTATTGATTTTTATTCCACTTCTAGTATTTTGTCTTTTCCCCCCAAACCTTGAGGAATATAAGACAAACTCGGTCATATTTGAATAAATTGCATATTTTTTGTGAAGTGGAAGACATTTGCACGTGGTAGACAATTTGTAAACAAGCATGATGCGCGCGCATCCAATACCACATTTCTCCTGAGTAATGGAAATGCAGCTCTACCATGCCGCAGCAGGGAAAAAATGACGCTTTCTAGATCAATTTGTGTAAGAATCGAGTGACGTCTAAAATCTAGGTTCCGAATATCCATTTTCCAATATCGCTGAAATTTTTATTTACAATTTATATCCATGCTGCAAATAATACCTATTTTGTAAGCTATCGTACTAATAATGTTTGATTATTGGTGTATACAATAATCGTCGTAAAAAGTACAATAACGACGCGCGAAAATGTATCGGGTGCGTTAAGGTAAACAAAACAAGGTAATGCGAAACGGGACGGGCGGAAATAAGCCGAGAAATATCGCGCATAGAAACTGCAGACCGCAAAGTATAGTAGAATCATCAAAATACTTATTATTGTCAAGAATCTAAAGACTTGCCATGTATTTTGTATTCGAGATTGTGATCTCCATCTCGAGGCACAATTCCGGGATTTCGAGATCGTGAATTTTGGCCGAGATCCCGGGATCCCTGTATTGGATACCCTAATGGCATCCAAATATTTACTAAAAATCAGAGTCGTCAAACGTCACCGATGACGTTACATAGTCGATCGCGCGGAGTGTGATATAGGGGGAAGAAGTGTATAAAAAAACCACATTTTTTAATTGACTAAATGAGTTGAATTATTGCTAATCGCTCAAGATCCAGAAGATGTGCGACGTTGAAATTTTCACACACGACAGACCAAACCTTAAGAAATAGCATATTATAAGTCTGGCCTCGTACTCGACGTGGTTCACCTAAGGCAGCCATCTATATTTTAGTCATTTTTTGATAAAGGCACTGAAAATATTTAGCTTCATTAAATATCTAGAGACTCTGCAATGTTGAAACTTTCACACAGGACAGGCTAAACCTTCATAAATCGTATAAAAAAGTTTGGACTTGTACTCGACTTGTTTCAACTCATACCGCCGTGTATATCTTGGTCACTATTATTGAAAACTGAGTTGAATTATCGCTAATCGCTCAAGATCCAGAACGTCTGCGATGCTGAAATTTTCACACAATACAGATCAAACCTTCAGAATTCACATATAAAAAGTCTGGTGTTTTATTTGACATGGTTTATTTTTTACCACCGTCTGTATCTGCGTCCCCCTGGGCGCATGGTTACCGTAAATACTCGTATACGTGAAAGATTTGTAATATTGTTACCGTAGTTCAAATGTCCATCCGAGAATTTGAGCATATGCCCAAAAATAAATTACGTTATGCTATTGTCTAGCAACACCACCAAGAGTGTTGTCTTCTCTTATCGCGAGTTACAGTACAAAACGGAGGGTCCAATCAATATTTGGCCTGTCATGTGGAGTCTTCGTTTACTGTGTCCTTCCCTCCACGGATTATCGCCCCTGATGTTTATGGTTGTCGTTGGTGAGCTGAGGGTAGGAATATCACTTCCGACAAGCATGAGACGAGCGCTATTTGGCGACACTGCCGAACTTTCAGTAGCCTTTTCGATAAGTAATGGCTAATTTTGGTACCGAATTGCCCGTCATGCTTAAAACTGTCAAATTTTCCTATTTATTAGCGTATTTTAGATTTTTGTTCTAAAAAGTATTCAAAGGTTAAGAATATTCGTCCTTTACACAAATAGCCACATAAGCTATTTTTATTGCATAAAATGAGAAATGAAAAACAGCTTGAAAGTTATCTACTATAAGTATTTAGAAGCATGCAACTTCGAAGCAGACGTGACAAAATCCTAGAAGCAAATGAATATTGTTTATGAATATGAGTTTACGTTGAGTGATGCATGGTGAAGTGATATATAAAATGACACTTATTCATTCCTTGATTGATTGGTACCTTTATTTTATGTTCACCCAGCAAATGATATGTGCTGCTTGTTCACATGTAAATAGTTCACTTGCTTAACCCTTTTGAGTGCCTATTGACACCAATATGAAAGTTGTGGTAGATTTAGTTATTAATATCTGTCATGTTTTAATTTCCTATGTTGAATTAAAACTAGCACTAAAATTTACTGAAACAAGTACGATTCAGTGGGAGTATTCTATCTTTAATTATAATCACAAAGTAATAACAATCTCAGCTTATTAATAACACTTTAACATTAGCAGTTACTAAACAGTTACACGTAATTGAAACCTAATCAATACAGTCTTATTCTATCGTCTAAATCACGATGTTAACTTTATGACTTGTATGATTTATAGAAACTCAGTAAATTGAGACACCGGCTTTTTATAATCTACGGGGCAGACTCTATCAAACAAATAGAATATGACGCAATAGTAAGGATAAACAACATCGAGCCAATCAATGTTAATGTGGGCGTGGCGCGATGTGATTGACACGTTCACTAACAAAGGCATTCCCCGTATGCGGCGAGAATATTCCTAACCGGTTATATCCAGTATGTAACAATATCCTTAGAACAGCATCCACGAATGTGTGAGTTGATTAAAATTATCATCATAAATCTATAACTTTGATGTTTGTAAACTGCCTTCCTAAATGTCAACAGTCAACTACTAAGTAATATGGATTCAGCTGATGCTTATTATTAATCCCCTAATTTACGATATCAGTTGGACCATATTGCTCCTACCCCGGTAACATATACAGGCAATGGGTCATGGATCGTTGGTTCCAAACAGAATTAAATTTCAACGTTTGTCATCTACAAATTCAAAATTGTTTTTTGTTGGAATTCGAAAATTCCAATCTTGTAATTAGAATAATCAGAAATATCAACTTGTTAGTCTTATTTTCTTCACGACTATGTGTAAGAACAAGGTTAGTCTCCCTATGGCATCAAACTAAATTTCGCCAGCGGACTGAGTTTAAAGAAATGACCAAAATTATGGCATTGGACGATGTTTATATGCGTTCAAAACACTGCTTCTCTGAAATAGTGGGTAAGCGGGTAAATAAAAGAGTAACTTAATATATAAAAATATATTATATATATATATATATATATATATACATATATATATTTTATATAAATATATATACACAT
>WURV02215685.1:0-10735 GCA_011762755.2 Epimenia babai
GACATCATTTTAATACACTAATTCACTGTTAGTTTATTTAATCTCATTTGTTATTTAGTCAATTTTTAGCTCACCTGAGCTTATGTTCAGTGAGCTTTTCTGATCGGAGTGTGTCCATGGGTATTGTCGGGTCTCTTTTGCCAATTGTTTATTTCTTTAAATCTTTTTTATCTCTTTTTTATCTCTTTTTTTATCTCTTATCTCTTTTTACCTCTTTTTCACCTTTTTTCTCTCTTTTTTTCAGGTGAGCGTCTTGAGGCCTCTTGGGCCTATTGTTTTTATAATTGTCAGTATGTTGTAGACATTGTACAATCTGTCAAAGAAAATATGTTATTGATGAAATGTCATGTGATATGATTTTTATTCTGATGATTTCAGGGTATAGCTGATATGGCAGGTCAAAATGATGCATGTAGGTATGAAATTCTGGATGTTACGAAACCACAGTTTTTGCTAGTGCGAGAAGACAGTCAGACTGCCATGGAGGCCAACTGTAAGGAATTTTCTAGGCTCCAATCCACGTTAGTATTTTCAGTTTATATTTTGTAGATTTTATAGCACTTCAGTGGACAGTTCAATATATAATCAAACTGAAACGTAGTGCTTATTTATCGGATTATGATTAATAAAAGGATTCCAATATCAAGTGTTTTTTGCTTCAGGTGCAGTGAGCAATGAGTACGCAGTGGTATGTATGTATGTGTGTGTGTGCGTGCGTGCGTGCGTGTGTGTGCGTGTCGCAATGGGCCGATTCTCTGCAAAGGAAAATCGCATTAGCCAGATTTGGCCCTTTACAAGACTGGCCTAGGGTGTTTTTTGTTTTGTGTGAGCAGGAATGGTGCAATATCTTGCTCGTTTGTACACTGGACATGAACCAATATGGTGGAGGGGCGTTTCTTCCTCCAACATGCACTTTGGGCAAATTGGTGTGGTTGATATTTTCATTATGTTTAGGTGTCGGTTTAGGTTATTTTCCAACTCATACATACAGTGTCTTATGGTTGATCAAAATTGCTCAAGATTTATAAAGAATTTAGGTGACCGATCTTCCTTAATATTTCACCCCCTATGCAGGACTGATGGGATTTTGTCATCGTTAATTCGTGTGGGTGCTGTCTCCACTGAGGATGATCATCTCTGGTATCTCTTCGATGGTCCGGTTGATGCCGTATGGATCGAGAACATGAACACTGTCCTGGATGACAACAAGAAGCTTTGTCTGAGCAGTGGCGAAATCATAAAGCTATCTGATGTATGCTTGTACATTTTGTCATTTTGCATGCTCTGTGTATTCCAGGCCTCAAAAAATGTATGAAACATTCACTTTTTTACATAAAATCAACATTTATATAGAACATCGTCGATAAAAAGTTGATCCCCAACTAAAACACCATAGTGGGTTTTACACCGCTCAATATGGATTTTTTATAGGGTGTAAGTATGTATTTGTTATATGTACTACATAATCTACCTAAAGGAATACAATTAATTGTCTGCTAATAACAAGAAAAAATGGTTTTTTATCAACTTTTTTTACCAGAGCATTGGTAGTGCTTGAGAATACACCACTAATATATCATATTAAATTCAGACCTCATGTATAGTTTTTTATGCAATATGCAGTTTTGCCATAAGTTCATGCCTTTTCACTAAATGTTCAATGTCCACATGTCTGATCCAGCATGTCACCCCTGCAATACGGTGATGCCCTCTCAGTGTCGTAAGACCGTTTTTTTATTCAGAGCCACTTGTTCTCGTGATCATTTTGTTAATTGCTAATTCCCATCAAGTTGCATCATTTCAGTATTACCCGGTTTGTCCCGGCAGGCGATGACGATGATGTTTGAGGTGCAGGATCTTGCGGTCGCCTCCCCTGCTACGGTCAGCCGATGTGGCATGGTGTACCTCGAGCCAAGCATTCTGGGGCTGGAGCCGTTCGTCGAGTGCTGGCTTAAGAAACTCCCTGATGCTATTTACCAATACAGAGAGAAGTTCCAGGGATTATTTGATGCCTTCCTTCAGGTGAGTCTTACATCAATGGCTCCTCTTTCTCTTGAAATCTTTCATTTTATATACATATTTTTAATGAAGCTAGTATTATCTAAAAACTTATTGCTATTTTATTTTTAAATGTATCCTAGGTGTTTTTTATCTACGACATTTCACCAACCAATCTACACTCACTATCATTCTACAATTCTTTTATATGTTAATTTTGGTGACATTGGATGATGTGACCACATCATGGTTTTATCTCTACAAAAATATGTTGAATTCCGGCAACCTTTATTCCTTGCTTTTTCACTGCACCTGCCAAAATAGACCTTATATATGCTAATGCTCTCGTTAATCCTGATTGTTGTATAATAAGAAGGATGGTAAATATAACATCTTTCATCCCCGGGTTCCGTGCCTCTTTTTAAACAATATATACAACATTAAGATCAAGTTTGTTCCATTCAGTCCAATATCATGTCAAAATTATCGCAATTTTTGTCTCATGAAAATCAGTAATTGAAGCAATAGTTGTCTTCGGGGTTAACCCATATCTTTTCTGTTCTGTTTTCTAAAATTATTTTATAAATTTGAATCTTTCTTATAAAGTATTTTCAGGGAAATTATGATAAAATCATGGTCGAGAGAAAAATGAATAGCAACGAATATAACATTAATATCATATCTGTTACATTTTTGAGCATTCTCCAAAAGCCATTTTTAATCAAATTTCCCATTTTCGGAAGACTATTTTAATATAAATTTTTATTTTACTTCACTTTATAACCTGTCTTACTTAAAGCATCACTGCCCAATCCCATATATTTATACCAGACTAACATGAGTGAATGGGTTTTTGCAGCCGACCGTGAAGTTCGTGCGGTCGAGTGTCAAAGAGATTGTGCCGACTATGGACAGCAACTTGGTATTTAGTCTTCTGAAACTCATCGATTGTTTCTTCCGTCCTTTTATCCCTAAAGAGGTACACGCCAATCGCTTTTTCCTCCATTTATTTTCACTGTTTGCAATTTTTTTCAATTTTTTTCAATTTTTTCTCTTTATGCAATCAATTATACCTGATTCTTTTACTATGAATATTTTAGAATTTTTCTGTTTGCTTTTGAAGTCCATATACTATTTACTCGTACAGTCATCATCAATTTGTTTGAAAAAATAACTTTCAATAAGTTTTGCCATATTTGAGTAGCGTCACAACACAATTGTAAGAAAAGCATTTTAAATCAATCTATAAAAAAACGGATTTTATGTTTTTTCTTAAAACAAAGAGAGATATAGAAATTCGGAATATGGTTTTTGACTCGTGGGTTATAAATGGCCGATGAATTTTTAAGAACTGGTGACCTAGGTGAAACACCAGGTGAGCTCCCCAGTCTATGGTTATATACATGCATACAGATTTGTTTCTCACTGCAACCAGATCATCGTAAAGCTGGTAAAGAAACGTAATTCAGATGAAGATGAGGAGGAAGAGGAAGTGAGTTTGGTTCAGTGTTGTCTCACTGACCGCTCACTGACCACAGGCCGTCAGTGTCGCGACTATTGTCCTGCTCATTGACCAGTGTTATAACAGAAATAACTAACTGACTGCTACAACGAATTGGACCACTTACCGATCATGATGGTCTCACTGACCACTCACTGACCATGCGCCATCAGTGTCATGGCTATTGTCCTGCTCACTGACCAGTGTTATAACGGAAATGACTAACTGACTGCTACAATTAATTGGACCACTCACCGATCATGATGGTCTCACTGACCACTCACTGACCACGCGCAATCAGTGTCATGGCTATTGTCCTGCTCACTGACCAGTGTTATAACAGAAATGACTAACTGACTGGTACGACTTATTGGACCACTTACCAATCATGATGGTCTCACTGACCACTCACTGACCAGCGTTGTTGTAGGGATCACTCACATGCTCATGATGTGTTATCAAGCACTCAGCGACCACCCACTGGCCAGACTGACCACTCACTGACTACCACTAAATAATGACCTGTATCGTACGACATCCTACAGCCAAACTAATATTTACTGTCTCAAGTCACCTAGTATATGAATAATATCATTTATCATTTCACTATTATCTTCTATCAAGATGTTTAGCAATTGAACTTTTGTCTGTCATCATTTTCCATGTCAATAATGATAACTCTTTGTTATTTACTTCACAGAAAGGGTTCATATCGACAGTAAGTTGGCTCCTTACCTTGTGTGTCATCCTTACGTCTATAGATAACATAACTATAACCTTCTGAGTGCTTTTCTAAATACCATGTCATCGCCATTCATCTCTAACACTTTTTTCTCCTCACAATTTGTAGCTTCTAACCCCTTTATTACCTCCCTTCCCTCCTTCAATCTAATTCTTGAAATAATATTATAAAACTTCAGCATTTTATGACCTTGTTTGTATGATCATTCCTTTCTTTAACTTACCGTATATACTCGCCTATAAGTCGACCCCCCCAACTCTGGCCGACGAAGTTTGAGGGTGTTACCCCTTCTTCAGTCATTCATTGCGATTGGCCGCCATCATAATTTGGATGGGAAACTTTCCCTATGTTGTATTCTAATAAATGTGACATACGCAAAATGTGTTGATTATATTTTTTATTGTAGTAATATATATAAATACAGAAAGACGTCTGAAGGTACGTATCAGTATATTTTTACTGCCTAGAATTTTTTACTTTTTATTGACCCGCCTGTAAGACGGGGGGGTAGACTTTAAGGATTGAAATTTTGTCTTTAAAAACCGTCTTATAGGCGAGTATATACGGTAATTTCACAACATCATTTTTTGTCCCCCCTCCCCCTTACCAACGCATTGTATCCTGATTTTTATTCATCTAAAATCGTAGAGATTATATTAAATACAGTGTACAATGCATGCCACTGCACTGTATATTTCAAGTATACTTATTAGTCTAGCTTTAATATACACTATATCTATAAAAATTCACCTCTGCTATGGCTCTAATATAATCTTCAATCTTCTTCCAGATATTTTGTTAACCTATATGCGCATGTATAAAGCTATGCCATATAACATAATGGGAAGAATAGTGAATTTCTTTCAATGGCATCAAATTTAACTTTAATTCGATTTATTATTAGACTAGACAAAATATGGAGAGTCAGATACACATGAATAAGGGTCATGATCACATTCAAGTATAATGCTAAAAACATTCAAGAAGGATTTATAAGCAAGATGCTTTAATGAGCTACTCTCATGGGTAATCTGTAGTCAGTTTACTCCTCAATATTCGATGATTTTTTATTTTAACTCATTGTATTTGTATATTTTAGCGATGTTTAGAATCTCGTGAATGGATAGTGATCATGAAATCACCCATTTTATTGCATGCGCTACAATAGAACATTGTCTAGCTGCTCATGTCTTGCTAGTTATTGACGCCATATTGCCCTGATCATATGACGATCATGTGATCAATAAGTCAGATGAGATATTCCCACTGTGTGGTACAGTCTCGGTACCTTAACACGGAGTAACAATGCCAAGAAATTCTCCTTGCAAGAACGTCTTATAGTTGACACAATAAAATGCACTGTATACTACTTCCACATTATACAACAACTTATTGATAAATTGGACTATTTCAGTTATAATTGACATGATAAAATGCACTGTATACTACTTCCACATTCTACAACAACTTATTGATAAATTGGACTATTTTAGTTAATATGCAAAACCTGTCTGTTAATGTCATAGTTTTTTATAGAATAATCAATAGTCACAACCATAAATTAAAGCCAGATTTGTCTACTTATCTGTTGAAATCTATACCTCTTAATAGAAGACGAAAAGTGAAGGTAACACCTTATTGACTGACTAAGATTATGAGTCTTATTAGAATGTCATTTTTCTCGAATAACTTTTATATTAACAGTTGATGGAAAAGCACTGTACTTGCAAAGTAATTACAAACAATAACGACTAGAATTGTTTCCCAATTTTATGTTATTTATATTCCGAAAGTGTCATCTTACAGTTTTATCTACGCTGCGAGGTGATTTTGTGAAATGGTCATGTGACATAGTTCGGTAACGCGATTCGTGCGATAATTTCCATAGACGGAGAAACCTCTGCCTCCAGAACAAGTCGCGCGAATCATCGAACTCATCGAACCCTGGTTCTTCTTTTCTCTCATTTGGACATTCGGAGCAACCTGCGACAATGTCGGCCGCAAAAAGTTTGACTTGTTTTTACGGAAGGAGATGCACACGGCTAACGTAAGTCATTCTCACAGACTGTTGAGATTTATTCTCATGCCTTAGTTATCTTCGAGGTTCCTCTTGCGCACATAATTACTACAGTAACATTATTATATAAAATTTATATGCTTAAAATGAGAATTTTAGAAGCAATCAGAAGACATATGTATTTTGATTGAATAGTATGACGAATAATTTGGCTATTTACTCCTTTTTTTCCCAGAAAGTCCATCACATCTAGTGCGAAGTTTACATATACAGTTTTTCTTGTACGGTATTTACAAAAAAGATACAATATTTCCATGAGTTTAGAGCTGATTATAAATGATTGTTGATGAAACTAATAAAGAATATTAATAATATCCTCATTAAGACTTTGCCAATCGGTAATGGAAGGGAGAGGTAATATGACAGCTTATTTAAATATGGCAGTTTTGTATTTTCAAGCTCGACATGTAAAGCAATAAATTAGAGTGTAATGCAGACTCGTAGAACTGTAGGAATTTTGATGTTTTTGAAACACCCAATGATGTGTTGTTGCTCAGATCGAGCACCAGTTCCCCGTCGATGGTCTTGTCTACGACTACATGCTCTACGATGGTGGGATCAGCATGCCAGTCACGGACGAAGAAGAAGATGAAGATCACAAGATCTCGAGAAAAGTACGAGTCGCTAGGTGTCACACTACATTATTGTTTACCGAACGCTCTCCTGGCCTGACTAAAGATGGAGGATAAATCATCTGCTGTTAAATTTATTCAGTGCAAAATCAATGTGGCATAGAAAATAAGTATGTCATTCACAAATCGTCAGTATTCAGTTAGGTCTCGTGATGGAAGCTTGGATTTAAAAATGCTCACTCTCTCACTCTCTGGCTTCTTTCTGGAGGAAGGCTGGATTCTAGAATGGTCACTATCTAGCATGTCTTTCAAGAAAATGAGGATTGCTCAAGTAATAAGTTGCTCTCTCTGTCACCAGGTTCGCTGGATCAACTGGATGCATGGACTGCCACCATACGAGGTCAACCTGGACATGAAGTTCTCCGATATTATCGTGCCAACCATCGACACCGTCCGCAGCGCTCACATCCTGGAGATGCTCCTCAACAACAAAAAAACTGTGAATATTAACACCAGGCATTTAATACAATTTAATCCACACGAGCCGGGATCAATTCCTGTTCTCATCAGTATAGAACTTGCCATATTTTTCGGCGAAGAAATCTCATACCCTACCTGTTTTGGGGAGATGTATAGCTTTTGCAATATGTTTATGTAAGTCCCTTGTGATGTGGTTCAATTATAGATTCTTTCAGGATGATGTTTATGACTCTCACCTGTCCGTTCTTTCTTTCTAAATAATCAACGCTCACAGATGTAGCGGAGTGCACAACATATGGAGGAAGGTATTTTGAACTAGTAGCATGGATGAACGAAGGTTGATTGCCTGCCCAGACTTTTTTTTTCTCTACCCTAACAAATATGGCGCATTCATTTGTTCTGGTCACCACATACGCTACCTTTGCGATGGGCAACTATGGCCTACACAATGATTACCTTGGTAATCAGCCTATTGCTAACTAACTCACTGATAGACAAACTAATTTTTATTATATTTTTTAAATGGATCTCACTAAACAAGTTGCATTTGATATTAAAGATTTTTACATTATACACAATCTTACACGGTAAATGTGAATAGTGTATTGCATTTCATTGATAAAAAATGATTGCCGTCCGTTATGCAGGTGATGTGCGTGGGACCAACGGGTACAGGGAAGACACTGACCATTGCCGACAAACTCGTCCGCAACATGGGCAAGGAATATTTACCGGAGTTCATCACGTTCTCAGCCAAGACCAGCGCAAACCAGACGCAGGATCTGTTCGATGGAAAACTTGACAAACGGTCAGTACTCACTCCGTTATCAACCTAAAAATACATGAAAATATTCATCTGTCAATACACCTATACTGTATATGCAACTACAGTGATACCTTGATTATCCGCTATTCCGGGGTTTCTGCCAAAATTCTCGGTTTTAAACTGTGGTGGCAGTTATGCGATTGGATTTCTTTTCTTCATCTCAGGGACTCCACTCCCTTAATTCTTGAGTTAGCCGTTGTGCTGAGCTGTGTTTTCCTATAGCTGGAGATGACTATCACTGTTCACCCAGCGTATAGATGTGGATTTTCACATCTGAGAAAAAAGCCGCCAATACCATATATGTTTATGATGCTGCAAGCTTTCAATATACAACAAAAATATTTTTATAGCAAATAGACTGCTATATATGAGAAAGATATGTACAAGAATGGGGCTATTTGGATATTAGCCAGACTGTTGTTGAAATTACTATATTAACTGTATTGTTTTATTAACAGATAAGTATCTACAAGATGATTTTATTAAATCGTATTATATTAACAGAATTATCACCTTAGTCAATAAAATAATACATTTTTAATATGAATACAGGATGATTCAATGGAAATGTTTATTTATAGGTTTATTTTATGAAAAGGTATGAAGGTATGAGTTGTTTCATTAAATGGTATGATATAAACATGATGGTTTCATTAAAAGGTATGATATTAACAGGATGGTTTCATTTATATGTTTCATTCAAGGTTGTTTCATTAACAGGAATTCTCTCGAGTAGTCTGTAATATGAAGTGCGTATTAAATCATTCGGTGAAAATGTAGTTTTTCCCTCTTAACTGATCACGCAATGTTTTGCAGACGTAAAGGTGTGTTTGGACCTCCGCTTGGCAAGTACTTCATCTTCTTTGTGGATGACCTGAATATGCCGGCTCTAGAGGTGTACGGAGCTCAGCCTCCCATAGAGTTGCTGCGTCAGTGGATGGACTTCAAGGGGTGGTACGACCGCAAGGCTATCGGTACGTCCCTGCTTCGCATTACGCTGGCAGACAACTGTCTGAAGAGCCAAAAATTTCTTGATTTGTTTGTCTCGATGTCTGATTTTACACCAAAATGATTATAGATACGTAAAAAACAGGATATCGAGACTTTCTGCTCCACACCGCAGCTTGTCGAGTTTGGTAGTGGTTGGTAGCTTCATTATTGGAAAATCAGAAATATCTACAGAGTTTAGGAGGCAACGCCGCTTTAGACATTAACCAGAATACAAAAAGGCAACAACCTTTTAATTTTTCTGAATGAAGCTAAAATCATTCCCTCCTAATAATATTCTTTTATATCAATGATGGCACTAAGCGCATTATTCTTACCCTCTTCATCAATACATGCATAGTTTTGGGTATCTACCTTACCCCCTGTAGAAAGTTTATTGACCCATATGTAATGTACATTCATTATACTGGTTATTGCTGTATCATTGCCTAGGCGAATTTCGTCATTTGGTGGATGTGAATTTTGTCTGCGCCATGGGTCCCCCTGGTGGTGGCCGTAACCCGGTGACTCCACGACTCCTTCGTCACTTCAACTTCCTGTCATTCACTGAGATGGAAGACAATAGCATGGTGAAGATTTTTGGGACGATTCTCAAAGCTTGGCTCTGTTAGTCCTTTTCGAATCTCATTTATGGTTACAAATAGTTAAATGTACGTATAAAGAAAACATCAGTGCTATTATCTCAGCAGTTGGACGCGAGGTTTTGAGAGGTTCTGATTTTGAATTAGCACAAACCAGAAACTTTTGTTCATCATGTTGACACAGCTGGTTTTCTGTAATGTTGACACCGTTGGTTGCCTATCATGTTGACATAGGTGGTTGTTCATTATGTTGACTTATCTGGTCGCTTATCACCTTGACACAGCTGGTTTTCTGTAATGTTGACAGAGCTAATTATGTATCATATTGAAACGGCTAGTCATTTATCACGCCCGTCACATGCTACCGCAAGTTGCTGAAGTTGGTGCACCGGTGCCAGACGCATCCTAAGCTGTTCAGCCAGTTCATGGTGTTATTTTTGGAATACATCGTCCATGTAGAAACAATGATGGTAATAGGGGTAGGCAATGCGGTTCTATGATAGCTGGAGAGAAATGCACAAAAGAACCTATTCCTCTGATGGGACTCGAACCCACGACCTCCAGATAGCCGGTTTCCATGTATAGACAGGTTACCATAATCGATGTACTTATCGATATCTCCAGCGAGCTGTCCCAGTCTCGCCGACTACAGCTCAAAGATGGTGATCACATGCATCAGCGTCTACAAGACCATCTGTACACAGCTTCTGCCTACTCCGGCCAAGAGTCACTACACGTTCAACCTGCGTGACCTCTCCAAGGTCTTCCAGGGACTTCTCATGGCCATACCCGATAATTTTGAGGTGACTTATTTAAGATTTCGATGTTTCTGATGACTGTAAAAAGGTAAAGTGCAACATTTATATACCGCAGGTATCAGCCAAGAAAGGCTCTCAGATGCGGTTTACAGTGAAATGTTTTTTGGCAGCTATTCAGCGCATATACAATAC
>WURV02215696.1:0-10734 GCA_011762755.2 Epimenia babai
GAATGGAAAAAGGTCAATTGTCTGCCCAGACCCCGGTGGGTTTTTCACATTAGGTGTTTTCCCCCACCCGTTATAAGTGAGGCTAATCAAATTGTCGTGTTAACCACATAGGCTAGCTTTGTAAAGGGTCATAATTGAAATTGGCATACACAACGATTACTTCGGTAGTCAGCCTATAACTAAATAAATAAATAAATAAAAAATGTCGAATATTATTTAAACACCAAAAGGTTGATGGATATGGAATACACTAAGAAAGGCAAACTATACAGATGACGGCGGAGTGGTAATTCCGACGTGGATGGGCAACGTTAAGGAGGGGAGGAGAGCAAGTTCACGAGGCAAACCAGACAGGATGTGTGATAGGCTTCAGCGACGAATAGCACTTAAAGGATCAGAAAGCCGCACGGAATTTCACGGAGACTGTCCTCTCTTGTCAGTCTACGTTTTCAATAAACGTAATAGCTCACATACATATCCATTCCGCACGGCCATCGCATGTTATTATTTGGCGACGATGAAGTGGGGGTATATCTAATTAGTTTTCTACGCTTTTAGGTTTCGATCCAGGTTTGTTGATAACCCTCAAGGGCGTCTGGTGAATGTACAATAATTCCAGGACGAATAATTACGATAGAAGTGAGTCGGGGTAATTCGCAATGGCACGCGTAAGGGGCACTATGCAATGCAGCGTGGGTGTTGTGTAGTCGTACGAACCTGTCAAGAAGAGGGGAGGCCTCCGAAAGCGAGTAGCCAGTTAACCTCGGGTCGTCGCGTCCACAAGTAGGGATATACTAGTTATGTATACTTCTTAATACTAGTTTTGTATACTAATTACAGACCATATTAACATGCAAGGTGAATGAATCCATTCGAAAGGAAATCCAATGGCTATTTCTGTCAAAAACAGCGACTTCAGTTTTTTTCTGAATTTACTTCAATACTTAGAAGCGAATACGGAACATGACTGTATAAGGCAATTCAATTGTACAAATTTGTAGCAACTGTGTTGATTCCTGAAAAAGTGGCAAGATTTTCCAACTTCGAAACTTCAAAATGTATATCCCACGTCGAAAAATGAAATTGTGATTTACTTTGCGGATGAGCTCAACGTATTATGGTCCCGCAACAGTTGCAGGAAATCGTAACATTCCATCAGTGGCAGCGCCCATAATTGTTACACTGTAAAAGATTAAGTGACTCCGTGAGGCAATCCACGCCTCGCGCCTCTACGCTTTATTTAATCCGCCATGTCTGATTTCGCCACTCATAACGTTAAACGAGGATGTTAACGAGAGACCTGGTGATGGCTGCCGTCTTCGCACCGAAGGCAAATAGGCCTGGTGAGTCACACCGTATCTTTACCTTATGTAAGTAGGCCCGATGGGTCAGGCCGTCCCTGTACTTTATGCAAGTGAGCCCGATGAGTCAGGCCGTCTCTGTACTTTATGTAAGTAAGCCCAATGAGTCAGGCCGTCTCTGTACTTTATGTAAGTACGCCCAATGAGTCAGGCCGTCTCTGTACTTTATGCAAGTGAGCCCAATGAGTCAGGCCGTCTCTGTACCTATGTAAGTAGGTCCGATGATTCACGCCATCTAATTGTACTGATTTCCTTAATAATTACCGCGCGTCCGTACCTCAGACAAATGGCCTTCTCCGCATGTTCATTATAATGACTAATCGACTTAAAACCTACGCAGTATAGTCAGAATAGGTATCTCCATTTTGATTTTTGATTCAGTAACTCAATGACATTTTCCATTCATTAACTAACCGTGTGGAAAGCACGAAATATTTCATCAGAAGAGCTTAGAATGCAATAAATATCAACCAAAAATACAGTTCACTGCCCAGTTCACAGTTCTGCGGTCAACAAAATTTCATTAATGCAGCGACAGGCAGTCGTTAACACGAGTTTCCGTATTTTTACTATTGAGGACCTTTAGACACAGTCAGAAGTTCACTTGTTGTGCTAACCTCAGAAAAATCTATTCTAAAACAATTATAGAATGTACGCGTGGTTGTGTATATATAGATGGAAACTTGTGGTAGGATTATATGTCAAAGTTGCTGGCGAATATAAATGCTGACGTGTGACTGAAATATCGATTGCTTCGCCCCATCTGCTTGAACGAGAACCTGATAGACGTCATGGCCTTGTCTCGTGATTCAGCGTCACCTAACAGATATAGCACGGTATAGCAAGCACGACACGATGAAACATTGATGATGGTAGACGATTAATAAAACGTTCAGCCGCTCGGGCCTTGCGTTAAAATATTGTTTTCAATCATAGTACAGGGGTGTATTAGAGGCAAGTGTTGCAAAACTCTAGTACGACGCGGGAATCTTACTTAGTGCGCTAATCGGAGTTGTTAGCTATAATTTAGAGCGCCGCGTCTCACAATTATGTCAATAACGTGCCAAATGTGACCTTTTTGCGTTGATGTTACTAAAGAGTAATGTATACAATCGATTTTGGAAGCATTCTGCTAGATTAGAAATGCCAAAATTCGTAACATAATATCTACGTGATGAAGATAGATAATTGAGCGGCAGAAATGCGGAATTAACATATCATATGACTTTCGACCAGGGGAGCAGGGGTAAGGGAGGGTCGGGCGTGGTTAAGTAGCGGCGCGGTCTCAGTCGTAATCTTAAATCGAGATTCCACTCGAAAAAAAGATTTTTCTTTGTAGTCTGACGCCGCGATTCTTCTCTGGAAAGATTTTCTTCCATACATCATATTGCAGTAAAACCTGGGCGGAGACTTTTTTAGGCTGCGGTACACTGCGATTCCCGCCGCGGTTTGACATTTCCATACACTTTGCAATATCACAAGATTTTTCGTTTCATGTTACAACCAGACGTACCCGGATGACGATGTTATTGTTAGTTATTCACCCTATGTTGTATCACGAGTTTGGCAAGGTACAACACGCTCCTGGACATTAATAAAAACCCTTATTAATGTGCAAAGCATGCCGTAAAAAAATGTGATCACCGTGGGTCTCTATGAAATCCGAAAAAAGCCGATTTATGTTCAAGTTGAAGCCGCACTTTTTTCTGACTTGACATATGAAGAATTTTTAAACGGAAGTAGTAGGAAAATTTTTCATTTAATCAATGGATAAACACAAAGCGATAAAATTTTTGGGGAGATAAGTTTTATTCTAGAACCAGTTTCATTCTACGAGAAACGTATTTCATTTTGATTATATTTTAACCTTGTGTTCTCTCACTTCTCCACTATAACAATATAGTAATAATATAGCATTAAGATGAGGGATGGATTAATTTAACATACATCCTGTGTCATTTTCTTGTAATAAGAACCCTCTTTCCATTAATAATACGACACTTTTCGTCGAAGTTGTTGCGTTATTATGATACTACAGTATCTCTGAACATCGAAACCATATTGGAATCCATTAGCCGGTCACTATTGAAAGTGTACAGTTATCTAGCTTCCGTGGAGTATCATTTACTCAAAGAATGGTATCTTGTATTGAAAACTTCGCAGCAAAATGCATAAACGATGGAGATTTTGACATGATGAACTGTAGATGGATATGCACAATAACCAGTGTAAAGCCCAGTATTATGCGATATATATATGGTGTACCAAGTCTCGTACTCTTGTCAGTATGTGTATGGATTCAGACTAAAATTAACAAATTTTCAAAATTAAGCTGACATGGTGCTTTTCCACAGAAATCAAATATTCTAAAAATTCTAGAAAAAGAAACACTGTGGTTTTCTTTTACAAAACCTGGATTAGTAGCGTGTGTGCCCTCCTCTACTGTCAATTACTGCTTGACATTATCCTTACATGCTTTCGACTAGGTGATATAGGTTCTGTTGTGGGATACTGGTCCAATAGCGCATCCATGAGCTGTTGCAGCATGCCAGGTTGATCATTGCGGGCAGAGATGGCAGCCAGCAGCATGCCCCATGCATGCTCAATAGGATTGAGACTAGGTGAGCGAGCTGGTTAGTCTATTTTGTTTATTCCTTCATCCCATTCACAATGATGGCGCGATGAGGCCTTAGAAACACACCGAGGATTTCATCACAGGATCTGAAACCAGTTAGCCTGCAGTTTTCAATGGCATGGAGGTGATGCCACCCCAGACTATGACAAAGCCGCCGCAATATCGGTAATGTTCAACAACTGCAGTATCGGAATATCGCTCATACGGTCTTCTCCACATCGGAACACGACCAGACTGATGAGACTGAACCTGGACTCATCTGTGAAGAGTACAGTACTCCACGGGGCTTAGATCCAGGTGACATGTTCACGACACCAGTCATATCGATGTTGTCTGTGCTGTGGAGTGAGAGCGATACGTATAGCTGGTCAGCGAGCCCTCAATCCTGATTCGTGGAGCCTATTCCTGATGGTTTAGGTGGATACACGAACTCCTGATGCATCTCTCAGGTTTTTTTGAAAAGTTGTAGCTGTGGACGTACGGTGCCTTACAACGGAAAGGGTGATGTATTGGTCCTGTGCACGGGTTGTAACTCTGTGGCATCCTGTAGCATGTCGTCTGTTTTCTGTATCTGTAGCCTGATAGCGATTCCAAGCACGGAAGATGACACTTTGTTACACACCCATCTACTGAGCCACATGTCGCTGGGACATGCCTGCCTCGATCATACCTATCTCTTTATTCAGATCGTCTGACGTCAGCGGCGACGATTTTGTCTTGAAGGCATTCCGGTAGATAGAGGTACACCTAACAATCACTAAAACACTACTTCTACTTTTAGAAATTCAGTGCGAACAGTCCAAGTCAAATTTACAAACTGAGCTAATGTGCAGTAAAATGTTGGTACTCGTGTATGTGCTTCCTTACTATAGCCTTGAGTGATCAACATGTGAAACATGTATTCTTCACCAATCAACAAGACTCTAGCTCCCCAGGAAATCAATTATATTTGTATTCATAATGTATTATACATATATTTTAGTTTATTTTCCTATATTATATTATATGGGTGATCCTTAATAGGTTTTGAGTAGTATATATGCAAGTGTTGTCTCCACGAGTGCGTCCCAAATCTAATAGATACGTTTGCATAAGAGCAACACTTTTCAAATTGTATTTTCACAAGTCCTGCGGAAAGGCGAATGGGGTGAAAAATCGTTAAATCGTTGCTGGTGATTGGATGGATGTGGTCGATTAGATGAAGCCATGGTGATGGGGGACAGAGTTTCTGTCTGTAGCGGTGCGCGCAGACCACATATCGGCGTCAAGCACCCGGGCTGGAGTGACGCCGCCGCTTGATTAAATATTAATAGCAGTTTGAGTTATGAGCATGGAGGTGCTAATAATACAGACAGCTAGGTGGTGCTGCCGTAAATATAAGATCATGCATGCATGATGGTCTGGTGCTGGCGTAACCGTTAGATCTTTTATGCCCAATGGTCTGGTGCTGCCGTAACCCTAAGATTTTCTATATACGATGGTTTTGTGCTACCGTTACTGAAAAACTATGTATGCATGATAGCCTGGTGCTGGCGTCCCGTTAGATTTTCTCTACCCAATCGTCTTGTGCTACCGTTACTGAAAGATCATGTATTCGTGATGGCCTGGTGCTGCCGTAAACGTAGCACGGCATATAGATGACGTGTTTATGACACACGCACGTGCGCGGGCACACACGAGGTTGCGGATCGACAAGCGAGCCAATAGCACTCAATTTCTTCGTATTAAAGTAATGTAGTCATATTTCTAGGAGATACTGCAGCTGGTCCTGTCTACGGGTACTATGTTCTCGAGTCTATTGGTCTGTAATCTAGACGGAATATACAGAACAACCAGTAGTCAAATTACGCTGACGTCACAATCGCGTACGTGGCGATGTCGTTACGAAGACGGACCAGTCTGCCGCCGCCGAGAAAATGTCCCTTTTAATCGAGCATTTCGAGTTATCGAGGACGCTGTACCGACAGATGAATGACATGGCGATAATGTTAACAATTATTAATACTTATAGCGTACTTAGGGTGTAACGACGTCCAGGTCGAAACAACGTACAGTATTACCGTGTTTTACTCGGTATTTTTACACAACTTATGCATCGACTTATACACTGTTAAATACTCGGATGATAACACGTCGCTATTTCGGTTCTAATTACTCAAACCCACCGTTTCATAGATAATATATAGTGTCATAATAACATAATATTAAATTACAGGCTGATGAAGAGGTTTTTATTCAATTTTTTAATAGCACTTTTTTTGTGCTCATTGTGAATTGGACTAAGTACTCAAAAATGGCCACTATTATATCGAAGGCATGGTTCTCCACGCGCCATAAGTTATGGCCTCGTCTTTACATCTCGGCAGGGATGAGATATTATATGATTGGATCACAGAAGGACATGATATTCTGGTACCACATTTCTCGTGTGCAAACAACTGTAGTGTTTTATCTGGGCTGATGTGTACCCATCTGGCTGGAAAATTGGCGTCATTTTCCCTATCTCCAAATAGACTGCTATTAAAAATCCAGATGATATTCGTGGAATTATTCTGTAAAATGTTATACCAATACTCTACAGTTCCATCCTAAATTCTCGGGTATCTTTTGTTTCCGTATGATATGAAAATCCCATTCTTTTTCCGCTTATCTTCGGAACCGCCTCGAGTATTTTAGCTGACCATCGCTCAAAAGTCTGTTTCTCTATTAAAGCAATATATTCTTAAAATAATCTCAAAAGCAGGACCGGGAGATTACCCAGCGCTGTTTTTTGCTCCACCCAGAATGAATGTAACTTAGTTGGAGTGCTGAAAGTAGCAAAGTTGTTTTCGATATTTCACTCAAACTAGTAAACACCAGTTTACAGCTGGCTGTAACTTGTGAAACGTGATCCACCGCTACCATATAGGCGTAACTATCACATAATATAACTATCAGTTTCCGTTAACAAGCGAGTAAACACCTCCCAGGTGTAACGATCAGCCATCCGCAGACAATGATGCAATCGTCGACCGCGCGTTCATCAGCTGCGGTGAACGACCATTAGCCAACAACTTGATTTGATTTGATTCATATTGATTTTATTATCGCCGTACGCCATCGCATATAGATTTACTTGGTACGTGATGTAGAGATGCGCCTCAACTACGCACATTTTTATATTATCGAGAGTTTATATATTGTGACTATTATGATTATTATAACTTTTATTCCCCCCACACACAAACACGCACGCGCGTAACGCGAACACATACACACGACGCATAAATACCACGCACACGACATTATAGTAAGACGGGGGTGGGGAGTTAGCGTAGTGGTTAAAGCGTACGACTTTTCACCCAGAGGACCCTGGTTTAATTCTCACTCTATCCAGCATTCCACCTGTGGCGTTTTTCGGACAGAAAACGCCTTGAACCCGTGTGCCCTCTCAGGGTAGCTCTACAGTGTGGTTCTGTTAGGGTTTTCCCCTCTCTAACGTGACTGTGTTTCATATGCCCGAAGATGGTTTCTATGTCGCTTACCTCCCCGCTATGCCGTCATACCATTTTAAATAACCATTGAAAATTATCCTAGACTTAGTGGTGCGTGCGACATATGTAACCCGTCTGTAGACATTTGGAGCGAGGGACATGAATGGAAAAAGGTGTGTTGTCTGCCCAGACTCGGTGGGTTTTCACAGTAGGTGTCCCCCACTCCTTATAAGCGAGGCTAATCTGTTTGTCATGTTAACGAGATAGTCATTGTAAAAGTCTTTGACCGGATCCCACAACGATTACCTCAGTAATCAGCTTATTCTTGAGTAACTAACTAACCAATAGCAGGACAGACAAATAAGCGTTCTTGAATCTTTTAAAGGGTAAAAATGGTAATAAGCACGCTCAATTTCACGACTTTCCAATTTGTGGGCACCTTAGGGATTTGATAATCCAGACCAAACACACCAGGGGCTGCCGTGATGATTATACCGCTGGACATGACAAAACTTAAATGAATGACGTCAGAGACACGATTTCTGATGATCATTACAGTAATATAACTAATCGCAAATTTAAAGATGACGATTATATGATCGAAAATGTAACCGATGAAGAAGTAAAGTTTGTAATTGATTTTATAAAACGGGGTAAGGCCGCTGTAGATGAAAAAGTCATTAATGTTATTAATAAGTTCCTTCAAGAGAGGTGAGATACTTTATCTCATGTTGCTCTCAATGTAAAATCAAATCATTCACACCTAAGCACGTGACCTAAGTAACACGCACACAACATATCCACGTACCTAAACTAAATAGTCTCAGAATTAGTCAATCACTCGTTCGTCAAAAGCACAGCATGTTTTAGAATCTAGGCTAGATCTTTACAATCAGACCAGCAATATATAATTATTTCATAAATATTTCATGGCGTTCACGTACCCGTGACACAAACCACTCTGATAACCCGCTGCTAACCGGCTTTCTTAATAACTACAAGGTGTCCACATAAGGATTGCTGTTAACAGGGAAATGTATGTGTGAACTACAATTATAAAAGTAGCCTGGACACAAGATAATTGCCCAGACAATTTGTACAGCTACCTAACACAGAACGTTACAGGTTAACAAATACGAATATGTATAGTAAACAGCGAGGATCTGAACTTGGAATTAAATAAACTAAATATCAATAAAAAAAATTTGCAATAGCATAGTATTTGTAGAAGAATCTCGCGTTGATTTCTGTGGGTAAATCATAATAGCGGATCGCATGTTAACATGGTTATTTGTGAAAGAAACACAAACACTTCGTAACGTTGCGGATCGCTGACGTAAATCGTCAGCAATGAGTCATTCGATATTGTCATCTTCAGACGGCGATTTCACTTGGATTAAAATTAATGTACAAGTAGCCGTATTAGTTTTGTAAAGTAAGAGAAAATGAGGTAACACCTTTTGAGACTAATTGAATTTATTCGTAAACAAGTTTTCGCATAATGCTTCTTTATGCTTATAGAATGAAATTCGGATTTTCAATAAGTCGCCCTACCATATTTTATAATCTACTTATATTATATCTTATGTATACTGCAATAATTCAATGTTTTGTGCGCGTTTTTCGGTTGAATCATGGCCGATAAAGTCCATTTACTGCTTGAACAACGAGTAGTCACTGGTACATGGGTCTACGAACGTAATCACACTGGCGATATAATGGAAACAATTTGCATGCAATTTAGAGATCGGTTTGACAGAAATCCACCAGATAAAAAAGAGGAACATCAATGATGCACCACGTACTAGTAGACCAGTAAAACGACGTCTATGAAATGAAATGAAATTTTTTTGTTTAAAGTGCACTTACTTGCAGAGCTGTCAAGCACACTTTACATGAAACAATAGCCTGATGGTCTAAGACTATGATGTTATTACTTAAATTATATAAAATTAACATCTAACAGTATACAGGTAATACAGATCAATGTTAGATACAACTATGTCCATTTACAGTGAGCATGGAATGGATAACAATGTTGAATACTACAGTGAAAACAGAACAAAATAATTATCGAAGAAAGGAACATCTTACATAATAATTATGCTTCTCATTATATGGTTTCTAAAAATCAACCTAACAGTGCATTTTCCTGTCATCGCTTTTGATGATTCATCGCCCCTTTTTCCTTCGTTCATTGCGCTTGCGCGGATTTTGTTTTGTCGCCAGGATCGGACATACGAACATCGGCGACGGTCTGCAAGTCACGATCGCCCCTCAGGAAACATAAACAGAATGGCCGTGGAGTATCACTACTCGAAAAGAGGGGTGTGTATCAAAGAAACTTCTTCAAAGATACTTCAGAAAGTTCTGAATTACAGGCGTATTTTATGTAATTGTGAGAGGCTGGTCTGTGATGACTCTTTGGAAACAGTATTTTTGCAAATTATGAAATTCACTATTTTTTTCTTACATCCAATTATATGAATTGAAAAAATATTTATACGACTATCGATACTATTGTCAGAATGAAGAACCCGTATTCCAAGAAAAACGGTCAGTTTGCTTCACGCGACTGGCCGGCACCCCGCAAACATGGACTGACCGTCGCACCGGGAGTATTCAGGTGCTAGAATCCCACCAAACTAACGAATATAACACTTTCTAATCAGTAATAATTGCGATAATAGCTTCTCTCGTTACTGGTTAGCGAGACTGAAAAACAGTAAAACATCGAGGCCTTAGTTCGTTTGAGAAAGAAAACGTTATTTTTTACGTATTCCAATACTTTTATGTAAAATAGTTTAGATAGACCTAAGTCAACTACATTATATATACATGTAGATGTATGTACTTGTGTAGATGTACGTATATGTATATATGTATATTATGTATATATATATATTTTGTTTATGTATGTATATATATGTAGAAACAAGTATGTGTTTATGTATGCAAGTGTATAATATGTATATATGTATGTATATGTATATACACATATGTGTGTATATGCGCATAAGTAAATGTGTGTGCATATATATTTACATATATGTAGGGATGTATTCCTCTTGTTATATCATTACATCATGCCAGTATGTTAGTTATGAATCATATAGGCTGTCATGCAATTCAAACATTAAGTGTTATTTCATATTTAATTACATTGCATCTACGGATCTTTCTTTTCGAATTTTCTAACTTTCCTTCCGTGATATTCTAAAATTATGTCGGTAATGTTAGGGAGTGCTACGTAATAAGTTGTTCA
>WURV02215707.1:0-10733 GCA_011762755.2 Epimenia babai
TACATATACAAAAATGATACTAAAAACACATGAATGTGTGGGTAACTGTGAGTAGTGGTGTATAGTGTATATGTATGTATGTATGTATAGGCTGATTACCAAGGTAAACGGCCCTATACAAACCTAGCCTATTAATGTTGTTAAATGTTGTTAACATGACAATTTGATTAGCCTTACTTTTAAGGGTAGCAGGTAGCATACTGGTTAAAGCGGCATTGAACAAAGGACCTCTTGATTAAAAGTCAAAGACTCTAACCACCATACCAACTGCCCCCTCAATGGTGTATTATTTGTGATTGTGATTATATTGATTCTTTACACCACAGAAACACAGATCCTGAGCATTTATAGCTCGTTAACTTTAAAGCTATACCTCTCTTCATAAATCTTTACCAAACTGGAGAAATTAACGATATCCTCTTGAGTGACTTGCAAAACACCTTTTGTATATATACAACAAATGGCTATATGTTTTAGGCCTCATGTAACAATACACAAGAAATAATCCTGCCAAAACCAGTGAAGAATCCCTGTCCTTGTCAAATACCAGCATTCAAAATCTCTGATGGAAAACCAGCAAATAATACACTCACGGGCAAATAGCCCTGCTCAACAAATGCACCAAGCTGTGAAATAGGGCACTTTCACTATGGAAAATATATAGCTGAATTTTACTCAAACCAGGCCCATCCTAATCGCAAAGTGCTTTACCCGCTTAGCATTGAGCAAAGATTAAACTAATCAGAATGCAGCTTACCTAGTAAACTTAGCGAAGCGTACTAATGAGATATAACAAAATATTTTTGTAAGGAATGTATTTTGGGGTAAGGATTTCTGTAATTGTTTTTCTTTTTTTACTGAATATTTATTGAATTTGAATAATTTGTATACAGTCGTTACTGAGACTGTATAGAAATGATTCAAATTCAATGAATATTCAGTATATGATGTAATAAAGTAATAAAGAAGCGATGATAAGGACATACCGAGGATGAGGCCAACCATACTGCTGAGGTAACCTGTACCACTGCCCAAATTGAGGAATGACAGCGAGGGCTCCAATTTCAAATTCTCCATGACCTTTGTGTATATACACGGTGCAGACAGATGCAAATGTCCGAGCTTCCAGGCAGAATCTCGATACGCATTATCACGATGATCAGGCATGTAATAATCAGCACGATCTATTGCTCGAAACACATCCTCAATGATGTCTGTTTGGATGTAGCCTTCTGCCTTCAAGTTGTCTATAAGGTCATCGTTGTCTTCACCAGTACTCACAATTCCTCCCATACTTATAGTTTATCTGAAAATTTTGTTAATACTAAAAATACATGTCTTGGCATGGTTACATATGAAATATTCAAAATTTATTTTATACCTTGAACTTAGGGACCAGAAATAAATAAATAAATAATTCAATTCACTGTTAATAATAGATTACATTGTAGTTGTATTGTTTTACTCCACCTAAAGCAGATATATCTGCTTTTACTCGTTAGGCAGTTATACTTAAGTGTTATTGAGACATAACATCTAAAAAACAGCCAGATTCTGCGTAGCAGTCATATAACTTATAGATCTGCCATTGCCATTGCAAATTGGCTCGACTCGCCTTGAGTCATTCGATTTGACTACCTGAATCAGCTGACTTTAGACTCGATTTTCAACACTAAAAGAGAAATTAAACTGCGTAGTATGCACAAAATATAGTTCTGAGCATTTATCAGAATGGTCTGTATATATATGCGTATGCTGTTAATTTTCGAATGCCGTGAAATAATTTTGCGACCTTTACATACTGTTTGTTTATTTCTCCGTAGAACTGTCAAAATAAGTCAAGAACCAAAACACGGAATGCTCCTCAGGGCGGAACTGCAATATTCAGTTAATCAAAATAACCTGACGAAATCGCAATAACCCGGCGAAATCAAAATATCGTCAAAATTTATTATTAAGTAACTCTGTATGGTTATTTTAATTCATTAAATAATTTCACTCTATTTTGATACCAATACTATAGCGTATTTACGTAGTATTACAAGAATACCATTCATAAAAATTTATTGCTGGAAAAAATATATCAATTACCTCAAAACGGCTAATTACAGTCGCTTCAGTTCATTTGGTGCGATACTAGTACTCGGAATACGTTACGTTGATTTTGTATCAGTCTCGCCTATTACGAACTCATCCAGTCGCTGACTTCGTGATTTCGTGTTATTAGTACAAGGTCGTCTAACGGGTATTAGCGTAGTGACTCGCTGTTTGTTTTAGAATTTTCAAATGTATAATAAAATTTATTGTGTTTGATAGGTCAAAGATAATTCATATCCCAATTTACCGATACCGAGTTTGTTTGGTGATGAACAACTGCTTTCGAGACGCGACCAGTTATTTACAATGTAATACCCTTAATCCATGTCAACGTATGGAAAGCATGGCGTTTCATTTATCACATCGAAAAAAGTTACAGAGAACGCCATTGAAAGGGTACATAACCCATTTTCATTAATCATAAGCATTCACTTATATTTTGGTCAGAATTTTTTACCAGTCATCATTCTTACATTGTCGTAGTGGGAGAGACCGAGTGGCATCGCAATAAATTTTTTTTGCCCATAGACTCGTAATAGGACTCGTAGTCCTGATAGTTGTACGTTACTTTACATGGACTTCCGGTAACGGGAGTGCCATGATTGTAACAAACAGTCGTGAGTTTTTTTTTGTGACAGGGACAGCGTCTAGGAGTGAACACGTATTAGAGCTTCCTCCGATTCCAGCAATTGTAATTGGCATACAATGGAATCTATGTATCTGCTATTGTATCAGCCGATGTGTCGGGAGATGATATCACCAATAGGTTGAGAGCGAAATTAATCATTTTGTCGATAAGCATGCGCCATTCAAATAAACTCACGTACGCCCTAACCGAAAACCTTGGCTACCCAAATCACTCCTCAAACTAATCTCGCAACAATCCCTTGTCATTCATCGAGCACGCAATACCAACCATTGGAACACGTACAATGACGACCAAGATTTTGTACAGAGGGAAATACGCAGAGCTAAAAAAATCTTACTACAATGGAAGTATATCATCGCCATCACTGCGTGGCACTTGCAATTTTAGCACTATCGAATCAATAATTAATGAAGAATTACGACGACAGCAAGAAACACAAGTGAGATCTTTCAGGTTAAATCAAGATGTCCCCCTGTTAGATCATATAACCACAAAAACTGTCAGTAAACTACTGAATTTGCTTTCGCCCAATAAAAAGGCGGCGCTCATCAAATTCCAGCATTTAGATACAAAAAATCTCACCACTAATATAAGAATCACTAACAGTCATCCTAAAAATCGTCGATACTAACACACTCCCAAATATTTCGAAGGAAGCTCCACTGCCAATGCCAGGTTGGCCCCACCGACCCTTCAAGTCTATATGATCTTTACCCATACTCTCTAAAATCTGTGAACGCGCTATATCGGATCAAACAAGAAATTACCTCCAAGTCAACAATCTAATCTCCAACATACAGTATGGATTTCGTCAAAATCACTTCTTCCAAGCTTACCAATAACTGGCTGCAAACTCTAAATACGTCCGCCTTACCGCTCTTGCTATAAAAAAGCATTTGATTCAGTTGACCACGATCTTCTCCTTTCTGAACTTGCAAACAATCTCAATTTTCACACTTCTACTATTAGTCTCTACCCTAGCTATCTCTCCTCGCGCAGACATTGTGTTAGAATCAACGAAGTTGTTTCTGACATGTTGCCTGTAACATCTGCCGTTCCAGAAGGCTCCATTCTAGGGCCCCTTGTGTTTATTATGTTTGTCAACGATTGACCAGATAATATCCCGTGTTACTTATTCCCTGATGACTGCATAATGGAGGATATTGGCGAGACTCCTTCACAACCTATTCAAAAAACCAATCTACTGATGCAAACTGGTACAACTCAAATCTTCTAAAATTAAACTCTACAAAAGCATTTGTAATGCTTCTCTCCAATAAACCCCTTGACACAAAACAGCTCACACGGGACATCTTAGAAAACCATCCTCCATCGTTCACTAACTGCATGAAATACCTAGGCATCCATCCAAACCCCCCTTAACATAGAATATGTATACATAGTGATATCTTGAAACGAAATTTTATGCCTCTGATCTGGAAATTTTCACAAATTCGCCATTTACTTACCGATGATTCTGTTCACATGTCCTACCTTTCCCTAATACGTCCTTCCTTAGAATACGCTTCCCCTGTTCATTTTAACGTGTCAATTACGAATAATAACGCTCTTGAAATTCTTTAGAACAGATGCTTCCGCATACTAACCCCAACATGCTATTTATATGAGGCAACAAATATCCCATCCCCGGAAAGCCGTCGCAAATACAATTATCTCATTGAAATTTATAAATCACTCAAAAAGATCGGGCCACAGCTTGAAGCTAATGTAATACACAAATTCCAATGTAACTACCATCTGAGATCAATAACAGAATCCAATCTAGAACTCCCTCGCATGAATAAAAGCGTTGGCCAACGTGCATTTACTACCTCGGACCCACCAGCTTCAATGCACTCCTTCCACATATCAAACAAGTTTCAGCACTTGGAAGAATTCAAACTAAAACGGAAGAATGAACTATTTGCATACGCTTGATATCCTTACTCAATTCACCTTAAGATATTTATGTTCATTATTATAGAGTTTTAGATTAATTATGCACGCCGTCTCTAACGTCTTATAAAGAAAAATTCAATACATAGTTTTATGGTCAGATAGCAATTGATCTCGAAAACTGAGTAAAAACTTCATATTTTATTCTGTCAACATATCCGCAAATTTAACGTTTCGATTCTATAAGTTATCTCGATATATTTCTTGGCGGTCATTCACAGTAACTATCTTGTGTATATGAGTTCATTGATTTTTCAAGCTACTATATCATATCTTCTGTATGTCGATGTTATTGTACATATTATTGTAGCTTAGACTAGTTTATAAAATTCTTGTACATATGTTGTGGCCATTAGACCGTGTAAATATTTAGTAGCACTCTGTGTCTCAATGCCAGCCACGTTAAATAATGAATAAATAAATTCGCGAGTTTTGATTGGTCGCTGTTGCTCGTTGCCTACATACATACGGGAGCAAGATAAAAAAGCACGACTTCAAGTACCACTTCAATGGTTTTTAATGTCGCCCATACATATTTCTTCGTAGTAAAGCACATATAAAGTTTTATATCAAATAAAATTCGCAATAACTCACATTAAATTTCGTTTTATTAATACTGCGAAAAGATTGATTTTATATTCAACAGCATGGAGTAGGAAAAATTTCCTGGTATGCGCTAATTCTGACTAGCAACTTCCCGAATAATAGGCCGCACTTCTAACCACTGCATCACTGGCCAATGCAATCTAAAGGCAAAGATGTACAAGACTTTTATATGTATATCACAACACTGTCATTTGCATGCCATAGAGGTTATCGTAGCAAATGAATTGTTCGAGTAGTTAATAAAGAAATCTCACGTTATACTGTAGTGTTTTTGAATCATTGACACGCATAAACTACAATAATAGTCTATATAATGTTATGTTTGGACTACTGTGAAAAATATGAGAAAAATGAGGTAACACCTTTTGAGACTAATTGAATTTATTCGTAAACAAGCTTTCGCATATATGTAATATTCTTCTTCAGGCTTATCGAATGAAATTCACATTCAAATTTCAAAATTTCATTGTGAAAAATATGTTCTGTATTATAATTACAACATTACATTTGGGTATTACCTGAGACAGAAGATCACGGCCCATGGGTCGAGAACTTAACGTTATGTTGATGACTGAGTCAGGACTATACCAACATTTTATCGGAAAAAGACTACCCTCATGGATAAGACGACCTTTCCAATTGAACTAATGCAAATAGGCATTGCCATGAGATTGCCGAGTTCAAGAAAAATGCCCGATAAAGCCGTTGAAACGACTTGTTCTAAATGTATTACATAACCAATACTAAACAAGTATTATTCTCATAAGTAACACAGATTAACACTTCATATTCCACACGTTTGTACCACAGGATTTCAGGAGTCCTTGTAATTCGTATAAAAACCCTGTCCTCGCCAAACTGGATGATGGTTTGAAAAAATAGGTGATAGGTAAAAGTTGCTCTCAATATCTAGCGAACAAAAATCGACGATTAGAAATTTAAGTGCCAATGCACATTTGAACAAGTGCACGGTCTTCGTAGTTATCGTTTCCATGACGCATTCTATTGGGTTTCCGCCTATAGCCCTATACTACAGCTCATTTCCCGCCATCGCACACGCGTAAAACGACAATAAAACCAACAGGTACGCCGATTGGTTAACTTCGGCTGCCCACGTGACTACTGTTGGCTATTCCATTTACTTCGCAGTGGTGGATGATGATCCACAAGTTTTATTTTCAATATTTTATTATTTTTTATCTCACGTGGCTGGTATTTAGACACATAGTATCACTAAATATTTAAACGGTCTGATGGCCATAACATATATAAGTAAAATATCGCGATAACTTATAGAATCGCAACGTTACATTTGCGGGTATGTTGAGAGAATAAAATAGAGAGTGTTTTTGTCCCCTTTTCGGGATCACTTACTATCGGACCTTGAACAATCTATTGATTTTTCTCTATAAGACGTTAGAGACAGTGTGCATAATTATTATAAAAACTCTATATATAGCGAAAATGTTATTTTAAGGTGAAACCAGTAAGGATATCAAGCGGATGCAACTAGATAATTCTTAAGTCTCAGTTTGAATTCAAGTTGATACCTTTATTTAAGGGGTTAAAATAGTACAAGATTTATTTATATTAATGGATTCTGAGACATTTGTGAGGTCAAGGTATGAATCGTTAGTCAACGTACGTTGTACCGTGTATAAGTCGTTTGAGAGAAAATGTATCGAAAATACTAGAAACTTTTTGTTTAGGCGGTGAGTCTCTCCTCCTTAATATATTTAGTTTAACAACACACTGTACTGGAATTACAAGTCCTGTACATTTTCTATGAATATTGTGTAAAAAATCATGGTGAAATTTACTCTTTCAAAATATCCACGGAAGAAAATAAGATAGTTATTGGCCCCTTTACCGACTCAGCTTCGATTCTTTAACTGTGGAAAGTGTAATAAAAAGAAGGATGGGTTGCCGTGTTAACCGAAATTATCGGACTGTCTAGAAACGTAACACTGGAAAATGCAAAATAATATTAAGGCAGGGTCACAATAGTAACATCTGATTGACTAACAAACTAGAAACACGGACTTCAATTCGCTCATTAATAAAAATACGAAGTACTTTAGTGAAAGTTAATACTATATTATGGACCGACAATATCTATGATATAAAATTTACATTACAGCTACGTATATATAAATCACTATGACCACAGTGCTACACGCAGATAAACAATGCAGTGTTTATAGTATTAGGCTATAATATAGCCGAGTCCCCGTTTATTGTTCATATAAAAAATATGCAGTTCTTACCAGGCCGAAATGAACATTTCCTAAAATTGATGACATATTACAAGTATGCATTTGGTATCCAAAAATAATAATTTTTATAGAGGACGGTATGCAGAAATGAAATTTTATTGATTTATAGTGCCCTTTTAACACATGGCTATCAAAGACACTTTACAAATTTACGGTTACTGTGATTAACTAGGAAGACAAGGAATGCGGTTCAGAATCGAATGCCGTATACTATGAATAAATAATGTATCGGGGAAATAGGTTTATCAGTACATTTCAATCGGATATATTTGATTTCATATTTTGATCCACAGTTTTTATTCACGAAGAGTCCGCCTGACAGCTAGTAAATGCGCCTTATTAAATATATTGCGTTGCGTGTCAACTGCTGTTGAACTAGGTAGGGGAGTGCGGGGATGGTTGGGACACTTTCCATACGTAAGCAGTTTTTCTAAAAGTATCTCGGATATCGAAATAGACCGGGTACGCCAACACTTCACGGACGGGCAGCCCGACTACAGTTTTGTAAGCTTAGTGTGTTATTTTTATTGATACTTGTTTGCTAGAGTCAATGCATGATCGTTCAAATGTAATGAAATGAAATTTTATTGATCTATCATGCCTTTTCAACACATGGCTGTCAAAGACACTTTACAAAATTAATATACGGTTACCATGATTAACTAGAAATGAAAGGAATACAGTTCAAAATCGAATTGGGTAATAAATGAGTCGAAAATAAATGAGAATATACAGTAAGATCACAGATAAAGGAAATATAACTAAAAATATAACGGCACAGATCGGATCATGTGATTTTTCAATGTATCGCTTCCATTTCACGTTTCATTTTCATATATCGATGTGATTATATCTTACTTCATGTTATCCACGGCCATTTTGACTGCGTCTAGCTCGGTAAGTCGTTCACCATCTTTTACCTGCGTGTAAGAAATCAAACAATATTAACAATGTAGTAAACAAATCCTTAAGGAATATTCTCGATACATTGATTTGCTTATTCAGAATCTTTGTCCAAAGTAACCATCGTTATTCAAAACGGTTTATGGACGTCCAGGACCTCTGCAAGTTCTACACTCGCGTGGCGTACTCGCCAAATTATCCGCCCTTTGTACCGATTCAGGACATTGTTCGCAAGACAGGGGAGATAAACGATATATGGAAACAAACCGTCACCTTTGACTTTAATAGCGGTGAATTCACCGAGGCGAGTGTTTATCACGATATAATCCGTGATTTAATGAACGGTCTCGTATTAGTACGATAACTCACATGGGAATTTCTATTCCAGCAAGACGTGTGCTTTCTGTAGAAAGGCTAAATAATTGTAGTTATTGTCAGAGGAGATTATATTATATACAAAGTTATAATGTTATGTGAGAGATTTCTTTAACATTCCATGACTGAAACATTGGTTTGTCATGTTGCCTGTTTTCGGTTACTCACTTCAACTCAGTCAGTTTGTTAAAAAAGGTTTTTTACAGCAATAAAACGAGCGATGGCAGATTAGATGAGCTTGATCAGATATAAAAGTTGAAAACGCTGAATGGAAATTTTCGATGGGGCTAGCCAATGTGGTTCTTTAAACAGCAGAAGAGGAATGCACAGAAAAAATCCCTTACCTCTGATGGGACTCGAACCCACGACCTACAGATAACAGGTCTGTTGCTCTACCAACAGCGCTACAGGAGCAAGCTTTCTCCTGAGCATTTAGGTATTTAACACCGTTTTTTGAGAACCACAGATATTTCAAGACCGTATATCATCCTAGCGATATACACAGATAATAGACAGAGAACAATTTTATTATTGATTTTTTTCTTGTCACCAGACAAAAACGGCAGAGGATGACGTCATTGGTTTATGCGTATAATTTAAACTTTTCTGTAATTTTAGCCAGAATTTGCAAGACCGCATACACCACGTTCGTGAATCGTCAGATGTCTCTGCTTACTTACCCAGTTATTACCAGTCCGTATTTTGCCTACCCACACATCGATAGTTGACAAGGCCGACGGTCACGTCTACAACTCCACACGCTGATGGTCTGTATCGGCGTTTGTTACTACACTAACAATGTCAATGAGTTAAAAACTCGGCCCGGCTCCAGCGGTGCAGTGGTTACACGGGCTACCTTTCGAGAGGTTTCGAATTCGAATCTCAACAAACCGCACGTCTCCTCCACACCTTCCGAAACAGAAAAACCTAAATGCCTCTCGTTCTTCAATATCAAGAACAATTTGTATCAACTTGGATTATTTTAGAAATTGTTACGGGGTATTATTGAACAATATCGACATTTGACTACTTTATTCTGACATTTACTATCATTAAGATTGTTGCACGTTTTTTCGTCCCTTTCCTCTTTTTACAAAGCCACTGTAACATGTACGCCTTAGTCAGTTTATTAGTCTTCTGCGAAAACAAAATCAGTAGAAGATACCTGTTTCTCTATTGATGCAACAGTTTGGATGAAGGCTACAGCATCTCTCACGTTTGCCGCCCTCATCCCGGCCTGTTCGACGTCGTTCTTTACCATCATCATTAAGATAACAGGCGAGAATTTGATTAACTTTCTGTCCTGAAATCGTGCCAGACAAAAAAAAAACATTCTGAAACTTGAAAAGCCGCAAGCATACAAAGGCAAAGTTATTCGGTACATACAGGTAAATGTTTTGCGGATTTAAAAACATAAAACAACAGGTTTAAGCAGATGGCAATGATAAAATATAGCTGAATATACCGTCCAATGTTTTCTGGTTGCGGGCAAAAAGTATGGCTGTTTTATTCACGTCACTTCGATCTCCTTTAGAATGACCCAAAGGCTTCTCACATTATCATTACGGTATTATCTGTATCCCGTCAATCAAGTTTCAGATAGGGTAGGCTCCAATACTCATTGACAAAACATCGAAACAGACCAAAGATCACGTTTTAAAAACAGGCCTAAGAAAATTACTGCCCGTTTTATTCAATGCTGCGGCCCGCGACCCTTTTAGTTCGTCTGGAACAGACGGGTCTACCAGGTTTATCACGTAAAAACCAGTTTATTCTATGATATACGAGGGGTGCCCCATAAGTTTCTGGCCTAACCATGAAGGACTTATGGCATGTAAACCAAACTTACCCATTGACAAGACCCATCTATC
>WURV02215718.1:0-25664 GCA_011762755.2 Epimenia babai
AATAATGAAATGAAAATGGCAATGTGATATGAGCGTGACAAATAATAATGAAATGAAAATGGCAATGTGATATGAGCGTGACAAATAATAATGAAATGAAAATGGCAATGTGATATGAGCGTGACAAATAATAATGAAATGAAAATGGCAATGTGATATGAGCATGATATATATATATATAAAATTCATAAAATTTGCAATAATGTGATATTGGGACTATAGAAAATTCATGAGATATAAATGGTGGTCGGACATTGGTACTACATCAGCCATTACGGGCATCTTTTTCATGATTATACAGGAAAAAAAAATTAAAAATTAAATTAACATTATAAGCCACACATGTGATCAAGACATACGCGAATGATTTAAACAAAGATAAGATAATAATATACTAAATGCTGACACATATGTAAAGAAGATAATTTAACACAAGACGTCCCGATTTTTTACCATAAGAAGGTAGAACAGTAATTCTTTGATATTACTGATGAAAGTGACAACTGAAATATCTTTCGGGTAATTTAAATTAAAATTACATGTGTATGACCTATGACCCTAGCGAGACCCTGCAAAATTCAAGTGTATTCTTGTTCACCTCAAGTCCATAATGCTGGAGTTCCTATTGACTTGAATTTTTGAAATAAAAAAATACATTCAATATATTGAAGTATACTACTCAAAATGTTTTAAGGATCACCTATATAATATAATACACTAAAATATAAGTATAATACATTATGAAACAAATGTAATTGATTTGCTGGAGAGCTTGGGTCTTTGTGACGAGTGAATAGTATATTTCGCATGTTGACTACTCAAGACTATAGTAAGCCAAGCGTTTCCCGCTGTGTGAAGACGCTGTGTTTTGCATGAATATATTAAAACCAAATGCAAAAACGGCGGCTGCTCTTTTGACACTTTCGTTAAATACGATAACAACAATGGGAAATAACTTTTTTCCTATTTCTACGTACTTTACATCAAGAGTAATAACACCAATCAGATTAGGAAGTCTAATTTTTATGTGACCCATTCATCATCCATGGGGCTTAACACTTCCGCGACCGAAGTCTAACTTTATATAGCATTCACAGCCCCACGCCTTCGACCGATCCTTGTTTGTTTTTTGTTTTACAAATTATTACATATGTATTTTAAGTGTCTAAGTGACTGACCTCTCTAGCAGTACAACCACACGACTTACATACATATATATACACACATGCCCACATACACACACCCAAAGCTGTGGGCTATAACATGATGGAGACCAAAATAATCGATGGTGAAAGCCCACTTCCCACAAATCATAGATCTTGACTTAGATGGAAAAATGACAGTAATAAAATTACATACTTGTTATCGTGTAATATTCTTTTCGTTAAAGTGTTATGTACAAATCAATATCTAGTCGCATTTCATATTTTCCATCAAGTAATAACTTTAACAAACTAGCTGACCCATAGAGATTGAAATTGAAAATGCTAATGCTAGTAGTGGTAGGACTAAATGAATAGCAACAAGTTGATTCAGACGACATAACTCTATCAACTTACGAAATTTTAAATCATTAAATCATGCTTTTTTCATACTTGAATTTCTATATAAAGCTAAAAAATTCCGACTAACCATGCCAGATCACTACTTTATGGTTCAAAAAACATTCAAAAACGATACTCGGGCAACCAGAGAGCTTTTGACTGAAAGTTATTAGTAATATTATGAATACAATTCAACAACTTAAAAGTGAACCTACTTTTATTTATTTGTAATTAAACGATCATGATAAATATTTCAATACTGTAAATTGTGTAATCAATACTTAAACTTTCAGTAACGAACTTTTTCTTTTTATCCTCCGTGCGCAGTATTTCCAAATGTACGTCGGCTAATTCTTTTTGAAGTAAGGAATCAGAAGCGACGTCGGTAGTGGTCACATTACTGACATCTTCGTGCTTCAACAGCGGAGTGCTCTCCCCGAGAGTAGTTATTTTGTGACTTTGAGGAGTTACGCCTTGCAGCAAAGGCTCGCTCATAATGGACACGGGTCCATTTGCTATCAAAATCTTATAGTAAAGAAAGAGTACTATAGCCGAGGCGAGCTCAGTTCCTGCAAGACCCACCGTTTCATGCGATTGCCGACATTGACTGAGTTACAGTGACCTTTTTGTTAATGGCGGTTACTTCCCTTAGTTAATACCTGCCAACTACGTACCTTGTGTGTATTATTGATTTTGTAATAAACTTCCGAGTCCTATCAGAGGTTTATGTTTTCCTGTGCATTTCTCTACAATAATTTTTATAGAAATGTGAAATTCTTTTTAAAATTGCCGATGTCCTTCTTGTGTTGCTTCATCTCAGTGCGGGTTTAACATCTCCTTGTAAATACACCAAAATATAAGTTTCTCGGCTTCAAAAACTACAAAACGCTGCCGCACGCCTTATCACTCGCAGAACTGATCATAACACACCAATTCTCCTCTGGTTTCCTCATAAGCAGCGCTTCATTTTCAAAATCCTTACCTTCACTTTCAAAGCTATCCATCAAACTGGCCCGGCCTACCTCAGTACCGCCATCACTGTTGAGGCAAGCAGTACGCCAAATTCGTCAGGCTCAAACCATACACCTTATTGTTCCTCATTCTCGCCGATGTAACTTCGGTGATCGTTTCTTCAGTGGTGCTGCGCCAGCAGGATTCAATAAACTTCCCTCTGAGATTCTTAGTAGTCACACATTCACCATTTTCTATCTCAAAACACATTATCTTGCTATTCATACTAGATGAATGTTGCGTGCTTTATTGGTGTTTTTGACTATGATTCTATGTAATGATACATTACTTAGCATACCAATATTAGCATCGTATATCCCGTATCATCGTCGTGGTCGTCGTGGTCGTCCTTAGTCATCGTCATCGTCATCATAGTCATCATCATCAAAAAGTAACCTTGTCATCACGCTTTTATTAAACGTACAGAAAGGTCAGTGTCGCTTCAATTTAAACAGACCGTGGACATATATTATATTATTTCGGACATATTTGCATCTGTAAGCCCCGGTAGTGATATATCATTTTAATAATAATAATTATGTACAAAATATAGTCAAAATATGCAGGAGATTTATATTCAAATGACTTTAACCATGGGGAATTAATGATGGAGCCAAACGAAAAACTCTATAAAAAGCTGATTGAATTCTATGAAACCGCTGCCAAATTTAATTGAACAGTTTACAGTCCGCATAATTTTGGTCTAAACTTACCAAAGCACCCTAAAAGGTATACAGGAAGTTTACATTCCATAATATTTACTATCGTGCTTTATTTTTTCGTGATATCATAAACAGTGCTGTTAACAGATGTGACGAAAATGATAAAAATGTTATTGCTAAGCTTTTACTAAGGAAAGTTAAAAGTAAAAAGAAAAAGGACTCAACACACTTGGCTAAAACCAGTCTACAATGAGACAGAGATTTTGATGACAGGAGATTTAATAAACGAAGAAATTTCGCACATTGCTTCACCGAAAACATGATCTAGATTTAGTCGTAATTACTCGTAATTTATATTATGTCCATCTACCATTGTTACATAACTAAAGCGAAATTTATATGTGACGAAAAAATAATTCTATTATCTTTTTATGAGTAAGGGGGCAGTTGGCGTAAGGGTTAGAGCGTTTGACTTTGAATCCATTAACACTGACCAGGGATCCCTGGTTCAAATCCCGCTTTAACCAATATACTAACTGTGGCGTTTTTCTGGCTGAAAGCGCCTTGAACCCATAGGGGTCTCGGTAGCCCTTGTAGTGTGGTTCTATTATATGATCTCTATGTCGCTTACCTCTCCACTATGTCATCATCTCATTGTAAATAACCATTGACCTTTCATAGACTTAGCGAAGTGTACGACATATGTAGCTCGTATGTAGAGATTTGGAACCAGTGGCGTGAATGGCAAAAGGTCAATTGTCTGCCCAGACTCGGTGGGGTTTTCACATTAGGTGATTTTCCCCCACCCCTCATCTAAGCGAGGCTAATCAAATTGTATTAACCACATAGGCTAGCTTTGTAAAGGGTCATAAATGAAATTGGCCTACACAACGTGGCCTACATAGAAGACAAGAAAATATGTATTTATTCCGCAACACATATACGTCGAATAAACACTATTGTGCTAAATGATTTCAAAGGGTTTGTCAACGGACGGATGATCTTACTTTAGTACGATCCAAAAATAGTAATATTGAGAATCCAAGTGATAAGAGAGATCAAGTTCGATAGACAGTCTGTGATGTCTCTATGATTTGCTCCACTCAACAACTGCGATAACGACTCCAGTTCCACGTGACTTTTACGAGTCACATGATCGTACTTACGACTGTCATGGTTTTTCAAAATAGCCGAGGTGAAAGTGGTTTGAATAACGTAAAAATCTTAGATGTTCAGTTATGTAGTACAGTTCTTTCGTTATCATTCCAATTAATATGGCAAGTTGCTCAATATCTCTATAGTACTATTTATGAATTTAAACATTTACCCTTTTATATTGGGACGTCATATGGTCCGACATTCAATCTACGTATTCCTCATTCACCAGAAGCTGATACAGAATTTTGATATAAAAGAACAACGAAGAAACAAGCTTTTAGTGAACCGGATTCGTCCCATTTAGATGCAACGGACAGCAAGTTATTATCGAGAAATAATTAAGGAAGGCACATCATTGCGACTCAAGTGTTCCGATATAAATCGAACGCGTTGGATCAGTGGAGACGAAATGTCTTTCAGGCGACAATGAAGACGATTCTTGCTTGTGCTGGGATATTTCTACCTTCATTCTACGTTTAGAAATCCTTCTAGAGGTTAACGTACGACTCACGTTTCTAAGATCCCGACGTTTAGAAATCCTTCTAGAGGTTAACGTACGACTCGCGTTTCTAAGATCCCGACGTTTAGAAATCCTTCTAGAGCTTAAACTACGACCCACGTTTCTAAGATCCCGACGTTTAGAAATCCTTCTAGAGGTTAACGTACGACCCACGTTGCTAAGATCCTTCTCGTAGTTGGCGAGAAATGCACAGAAAAAACCCCATACCTCTAATGGTACACGAGCCTACGATGTCCAGACGACCGGTGCTTTACCAAATGAGCTACAGGGCCACAGCTACAGGGAAAAGGTTTTTCGGTGCATTTTCCGTAAGCCTCACGTCTCTGAATCTTTCTTGCAGTAAGCGCACGACACACATTTCCAAATACTTCTAGCAGTTGACGCACAAGTCACGTTTTGAAATTCTGTTAACCAGTTACCTTTTAAAATTGTTCCAGCGGTTAATAAAGTACTCGCGGTTTCCTTCAAGATCTTCCTTCCAAGTCTTCTTAGCTGTTTACACACGACAAGCGTTTCCAAATCGAAAGCGAGCATAAAAAAATCAATAGCGCGACTCAGAAACTAAGATTTAAAAATTTGAAATCTATTTTACACATTAAAATGAAAAAAACTCCTGATTTTTAACTCGAATATATTCATACACCGTAAAGGGTATTCACAATATTTCCATATTCAATTAAAACTGGTATAATAACAAATGTTGGCAAAAAGGCAAGTTTTACAACATTTAGAAAGGAAATGTTCCAATTTCAATCTGAATCTTTATCAATATTCAAGCACGAAAATCTTGCCCATTTCTTATAGTGGAAGGCGCGGATAATATCGCAATTATTGATAATACAATTTAAAATCTCCGGCTATATCACAATTGCAAGTCAACGTCGCTGCGGCCCATGTTAAACGCCACAAATCTCACCCAAGGTTAAGGCGTTCAAGTTAGGTTTATACACCATATTTATTCGTCCACGTGGAATAATGTATGGGAAACACTGATATTTCCATAAACAATTTATAGTTTTATCATTTACAGAATTCGCTGTACATTCTCTAGTGAAAAGTTAAATACAATAATAATAATTCAGAGACCTCGATTAATCCTCCAAAAGTCGTCAATCAAAATATTGCTTGATGAATATCTAGAAACACCTTGCATGGTTAAGTACGTCGACACGGCGTGGCGATCTGATCTGATCGTAGTGGACACGAACATACACAAGGATGTCTCGTACAGCGCTCTACTATGGCCACTGGATATATTAATCAAGTATTCCGGTCTCAGCGTTCATTGGAGCATTGCGACCCTTCTCATGTAACCGCATTGGCCAGTGTTGTTGCGCTTTATTGAGGGTACATCTTGATGTAGCTTTCGATCCGTTTAATCCTGGTTTCTATTTATATTGTCGGCCCCTCTCTTTGGAACTCCCTACCTATAAATCTCCGCTCTGCACCTGATCTCTCAACCTCTAAGCGTCTCCTAAGAACTCATCTTTTCACCTTAGCCTACAGGGAGTGATTGCTATGTGTAGTTTTACTTTTATTATCGCCATTTATCCTTTCACGCGTTTACATTTGATTATAAAACTTTCTCAACCTTATTTTTTGTGATTATAACGTGATTGTGGTTGCCTATATTATTTTCTGTGATTGTGTGATTTTAGTTAACTATTGTAAAGCACATGTGATTGTAACAAATTTTCATTAATTTTTACAGAATATGTGCTATATAAATACAATATTACATTACATTACATCATATCTGCATTGTATTACCTGACATAATTGTTGTACGCCTGACCACTGACATTATAGTGGTGACAATTATTCATTTATATGTTAATCAACGAAACATATTTTAGGTTTATTCCAATAGGCGTGGCGTTTCTCTTGGCGGCTAACATCGTGATGCTCGACGATCCTGTACAGATCTTTCGCGGTATCGGGATGCTCATTGGCATTCTGTTTCTCGCTCTGATTATTCATGCTTTCATAGTCTTACCTCTCATATATTTCGCATTCGTTCGCAAGAATCCTTACAAGTTTTGCCACAACATATTACCTGCTATGATGACTGCAATCGCTACCGAATCCAGGTCAGTCTTGGTAAATCAAACGATCACCTGTAATTTCGTAGCCAATATTGAAGTGTAGAGGATGTAGAGGATGCCAGATTTCGATAATTTATTATTAGCTTATGTCTGTTGTCAAGAGAAATAAAGTAGCCCCAACTTGAAGTTTACAACCAAAACTGAGATTTCCTATTTGAGCAGTTATTTTCTGCATTATGATTCAACTAAATTATATCTAAATGGAATACGTTTTAGAAAAGGTGGTATAGGAGTGACGTCGATCAGCTCTTTTGTGATAAATTATTACAGTTCGGCTGCGTCTTTAACTGAACTAATTCGATAATGAAACTATAATCTCTTATTGGTTGACCCATTTAATCATTATAATTACGCACCACGGCGCTTTTTATTTTCTACACGATAAGGTCTATATCGCCAATTCTTTAGCATGAATATGTAAATATATAAATATATATATTTATACATAAATGTAAAAAGTTCTACGTCGCCACCTTATAATAATGATTACATTTTGCGTTCTACATCTTCATTTAGCGCGGCAACGATTCCTATTAACATACAGTGCCTCGAGGATCGGAACAAGGTAGACAGTCGCATTGTGCGCATGATCATACCAATCGGTGCCACTATCAACATGGATGGCACGTGCATTTATCTCAACATTGTCGCCGTATTTGTATCGTACCTCCACGATTCACCTGTCACCATCGCGCAGATATTTACAATCGCGTGAGGATTTAGGATGAATTCTAGTTAAGTCGATTCTGATCACAGTAAAATGAAGACTTTGAGAGGGAATATTCCTGTTATATCCTAGGATTTACAGGTAGCGTCAAAAACTTACTCTCCACATACAGAATATACTGCTCAAAACTTGTTAAGGATCAGAAAAATAAAACATTTTAAAAATTAAAGAAAACAAAGAAAAGTGTTTTTCTTTCACAAAAAATGGATTAGTAGCGTGTGCTACCTCCTCTACTGTCAATTACTACTTGACATCGTCCGCGCATGATTTCGACTAGGTGACGTGGAATATTGGTCCATGAGTTCAATAGCGAATCCCTGAGCTGTTGCAGCGTTCAAGGTTGATCATTGCGGGCATAGATGGCAGCTTGCAGCATGTCCCATGCATGCTCAATGGGATTTAGATCAGGTGAGCGAGCTGGCCAGTCGATTCTGTTGATTTCTTCATCCCTAAGGTACTCATTCACAATGATGGCAGTATGAGGACGGGTATTATCCATCAGAACAGTGTGGACCAATATCAACAGCCAATAGCCTCACAAACACGTCGAGGATTTCATCGCGGTGTCTGACACCAGTCTACGTGCCGTTTTCAATGGCATGAAGATCTGTACAGCACGTGGTAGTGATTTCGCCCCAGAGTATGACAGACCCGCCGCCATATCGGTCGTGTTCAACAAATGTAGCATCAAATTAGCTCAATCGGCCTTCTCCACACCCGAACAAGACCATCAGTGAAGTCTAGACGGAACCTGGACTCATCTGTGAAGAGTATAATAATACACTGGGCCTGGGTCCAAGAGACATATTCTCGACACCAGTCATATCTATGTTGTCTGTGCTGTTATTTGAGTGCGATTCGTATAGCTGGTCGGCGAGACCTCTATCCTGATTCCTATCCTGAGCGTATTCCTAATGGTTTGGGTGGATACACGAACTCCTGATTCATCTCTCAGGTTTCTCTGCAAGGTTGTAGCTGAGAATGTGCGGTGTCTTACACATCGCATGATAGCGATTCCAAGCACTGGAGATGACACTCTGTGACACACCGAACTCTTGAGCCACATGTCCCTGGGACATGCCAGCCTCGATTATGCCTATCCCTCTATTCAAATCTTCTTACGTCGAATGGCGACGATTTTGTCTTGGAGGCATTTCGGTAGATAGTGGTACACCTAACAAACGCTAAAACACTACTTGTAATGTTAGAAATTTTGTGGTTTGAACAGTCCAAGTCAAAATTACAAACGTGGCTAATATGCAATATGATGTCTGTACTCGTGTATGGGCTTGGCTTACTCTAGCCTTGAGTGGTCAACATGCGAAACATGTACTCTTCACTCGTCAACAAGACCCAAGCCCCCCAGCAAATCAATTTTCAGAAATCAATTTCTAGTTAATAAATTTCTAGTTATCATAGTAACCTTTTATTTGTAAAGTGTCTTTGATCGCCAAGTGTTAAAAATGCACTATAAATCTATAAAATCTCATTTCATTACATTTGTATTAATCATGTATAATACATATATTTTACTGTATCATCTTATATTATATGGGTGATCCTCAAGAAGTTTTGAGTAGTATATATCACGGGTAACATTGTTTATCAACACGGTGGTACCAAAGGGGGATTATTTTTCTGTATCGGTTATGTTATCGCAAACGTGTTTATAGTAACTATGGGTTTACTGGTATTAACATTACGGGAATGACCCAACCAGTCTGGTGTCAATAGTTGCATGGTATCGGCTCGAGAGATCCAGTTGATTGACTAGAAAGTTCACCGGACTTGAGCTCAATAAATTTTTTTTGGAAGGTACTGAAAAACAATCGTTTTGTAAAGCAATAGGTCTTCGTGATTTGAAAATTCATCGAGAAAATGCATTTTAAAATTAATACAGGAATAGTCCTGTGAAGAAATGTTTGTGGATGCATACGAAAAAGACTTCAAATCTGTATCAATTGAGACACATAATGAACAACAGTTTAGCATCTGTGTTCATAAAACATAACGCATTTTTATTTTGTGGACTCAATAATGTTTGTCAAGTAATAATTCTATATATATTAATCTCTAAATAATTATTATTTACGTTCGGCCTATTTTTGGACCACCCCGTAGACGAAAATTTTTATTGGCCATCTATTTTGTATCTAGTTGTTCAGGTACATCAATAATTATTTTCTTTCAGAGTGATAGCAATATCAATATCTATCGGGGTGGCGGCTGTACCTGGGGGTGGTGGAGGTAATATGGAGATGGCTATCCTGACGGCGGTTGGTTTACCAGTCACTGATGTATACCTCATCTACACCATGTACTGGCTCATGTGAGTCACTGATCAATGTCTACCTCATCTACACCATGTACTGGCTCATGTGAGTCACTGATCAATGTCTACCTCATCTACACCGTGTACTGGCTCATGTGAGGCGTTAAGTTCAAGGACAGAGTATGTTAAATTACCTACGACCTATATTTTGGATATTATAATTATATGCATAATATGATTTATTGTGTAAATATATAATCAGTTTAAACATTGCAGGAACAGATTCTTAAGCCTTTTCAGCTACAAGGTTAACATAGACCGTTATAGCGATTTGTTTGTTTTTTTTTCAGGGCACGGATGCGAGCAGTGGTGAATATCATGGGCGACGCGTACGGGTGCGGCATTGTCGAGAAGTTATCGAAGGCCGATCTCGACGTGACTTCCGCTATCGGTAGCGGTCGCTACGATGATTGCGGCGAAAATGAAATAGAATTACTCGATTACGATAACACTGTGCAACTCCAAGAAGAAAAGGCGTGTATCATTCCACTAAAACAGGATGACTATTAATTCATCCTGTTGTATACCTATGTATAGAGATTTTATGACGCATTATAATCTTATGTCTAATAACGTGAATTATGAATGCAGAAAAGATGCGGCGTTTTAGACGGAGGCGCATGATATTACGTGAATAAGTCTACTACTCAACAATCAATTGCACGCAATAAACATGCACGATGAGGCCAAAGAAGACCCGTCTCCCGCTCATCACGACATAAAAACTCATTCAAAAATAAAGTTGACAGAATAACAAGAATATATAAAGTACTTAGGCAAATAAAATTGGTCAGTGTATGAAGCCGATGCCCTCAGAGGTCGCAGATATGATGAGACGGGAAGCGCAGACAAAAAGTCAAACGCAAACGAGCGCGCACGTATAATTCCATGTACGCAACTGTTCACCACTGCGATATGGATGTGCCGTAACCATCAACCGAAATTTCTTATTCGCTCTGATGGCAATATATTAAGCAATTCTCAAACAGAGATATTTCACAAGGAAAGACTATGAAAGGCTTCAATGACAATACCTAATGTCTTAAGATAAAAAAGATAATGATGCCTATTATATATTTGTGTACCATCGTAGTGTTGCCGAAGATAAGAGTCTCTGACATGAATATAGCTATATAAATATGGGTCAACGATGAAACTGGGCCATTTACATACAAATTACTCTGGTAGTTAAATGATTTAATTTTTTATTCAAATGATTGAAATTTTGTAAAAATCCAGGAAAACGCTCGTAAATGAGCTTTTTGCATGACAAGGGAATGGAGAATCGATCAATCTCTCGACGCCTCGAGTATGTTGAGTTGCTGACGGTTTTACTCCATTGGTATGCACATCATATTAGTTATGCTTTGTCGTGATAATATTGTAGAGACTCAGGCTGACATATTATGGCATTTTCTTACACAAGGGAATGCCGAATCGATCATTCCCCAGACTCACGTCTGAAGTATGCTAATTTGTTGACATTCAACTTCATTTTATGCATATCATAGCGGGTATGTTTTCCACCGATAATATTGTCGAGAAACGCGCTAATATAAAATGTTCTCGCCAATGAGGCAGACAGTAGACAGCGCGATCAGAGCGCCACATGTAGCGATCGAGATCCCTACAATGCTAAACGGTCATTATTCAAAAAATTATATCAGATAATATACTCACTCTGCCAAGCTGCCCGATTATGCTGCCCTAGTTACCTACATTAGGAGCTAAAATGAGGATATACTTCCGTTTGCTTATAGAAAATAGCTTGCAGATAAATATATAAGTAGCGGGACATTTCAAAACATCGTATTGCATATATAAATAAAAAATCGTATCATCTCATCTTATGACTTTTATCTACTATCTCATGTAACTATTTATGGAGTAATTTTTAATTTAATCCTCTGCGTATTTATTATTATTCCATTTCTCATTTGTTTTTAGATTATCTAATTTATTGAAGACTAATAAAGTTTTTTACTTGGGAAAAACGTCTGTGAATGGTTTTTATACTAAATTGATATAATCACGAACATGCGCCACAACCTTTACTGAATGATCGCCCTTTCTACATTTCTTTTGTAGCTTGCGGTTGGTGACTTCCCTTGTCAAGTCGGGTTAGAATTATTACTGTTTTCCTTAAGTTATCTACCCATAGGACGCAATACTAAATGGTCGTTTCATTCATTCGCTCAACAGAATCAATGTAGTGTAAACAAATAAAATAATGAGATTGCCACTGTGACCATGAGAGCCTATCTATGTCAAATGCTGTATTAAAAATGATTGTTGAAAATCAGTAACACACTAAAGGCAACGTATTTAGGAAAACATTTATAATATTGCCAGATATTGTCGATACACAAAAGACAACTTATGTAGCAAAAGATGCGAACATAATTGTTGAAAATCATCAATATACAAAAGACAACGAATGTAGGCAAAAATTCTGATACCATTGTCAATGACATCAATACACTAAAGACAAAGCCTAGCCCATGTAGCAAATGCCATGGCCACTTCACTAGTAACCGCATGTTAAATGCGTACTTATAACCCTCTTGTATTTTGAAGTTCTTCAGACCGTTACCGAGAATAATACCATAAATATAATTTCGCATCTAATAGGCCAACAATGTTGAGTGATTCAAAGTTCTTATGTTTCATATTCACAAACGGCGAATCGAATGAATCTTGGTCAGAAAGTCACGCGATGGCGATAGAAGTTTATTTATCGTGTGACCGCCGGCCATTGTATCAAAATGTCATTTTCGCATCTAATAAACCGAGCAATGTTGAGTGATTCAAATTTATTATGTTTCACATTCACAAACGGCGAATCGAATGAATCTTGGTCAGTAAGTCACGTGATGCAGACAGAAGTTTATTTATCGTGTTTATCGGGCGACCGCCGGCCATTGTATCAAAATGTCATTCAATCTACATGTGCCGTCCTCGTACCATGGTAACTACCATCATTCATAAGATGGTCAGTGTCGCGCTGTTGCCCCTCGCGAATACAATGCGATTGATTGGTATTCCGGACATGGTGTTGCCGAATGCCTCAATCGTAAACGATATATCCAAAATTGCCAAGGGAAATTTCTTACAGCGTTCTTCTCGATCCGATGTAAACTTCCGTTAACTAGCTTTGTTCCGGCACTCCAATAATCTTTCCACAGTCTTATGATACTTTGCGATACTTCCACGCGAGAAAAAAACGCAGATCTGTCTTTTTAAGATGTAATTTTTGGAATAGACTTACGTCATATACGTGTGCAAATAGGTCTTGGGTTGAAGATGGTTGAATATGACCCCGATTATTTAGAAAGTATCAGGCCTGTCGCAACACGCAATGATCCTTTCTAGCCATATTCGCCTGAGACTGTGATGGATTTCCGCGAAGGAGACATCAGGCCCATAACGGCATTTCCCTGACCCCATATCAGTTATTTTAGCGATGCGTTTGCGCAGGAGTCTCTGGCCGATTGTATTCATACGTTTTACGTTTTTTTTTTTAATGTTTCATGTCTGAGGGCGTGTGTAGATTTTACCTAATAGCTCTATACATCCAGTTTGACATTCGCTTTTGACATGAAAAACACTTTGTTAATGATACTAAGAGGTTTTAAAAGATTTAACTGATGTATGGTATTTGGCAGAAAGAATCGCCACGAGGTTTTCACCTTATGGGATGTCTGCCTTTGAGTCCTAATGCAAAGATGTTTCGCATAAAGAAAACGGTGGCGGGAGGTGTCGGATGATCGTTGGCGTAATTATTAAAGTACCTATGTTATGGCTAAGATCGAGTCGCCGGGTACCCGCTTACCGTGAGTGCGCTGTTGGGCAACTCTTTTATTTATTTATTTATTTATTTTATTTATTTATCATGGACTTCTTGAAGAAAGGACCGCTGCGTTATGACGAAGACTAAAATGCTATTAGCTCAATTATACATTTCACGTCGACCTAAAACAAACTCAATTTACATACACTTTTAACGCGCCTGCCTTGTTATTTATACATTAACATTTTACTGAAAACGTAGATTTACATGGTGTTTTAGCATCCATCTTTTCTGTACTCATGACCGTGGAGTCACCAAGGTCCCACAGACCCACTCTAAGCAATGTTCTTCGCTTGTTATTGCCACTTTTATGGACCCGCCTGAAAGACCGGGGATAGACTTTAAGGATTGAAATTTAGTCCAAAAAATTCGACTTTTAGGCGAGTATATACGGTATTAGTGCTGAAAGTTCTACGTGCATGCGAAGAACTAGGTCGTAGATTTTATTTTTATCGTACATATGAATAAATCCACCTAATGCCAGGAAGTTTCAGTGTAGATACGGTAACTGCGTGTGTTCCGAGACATATTGTCGGCTTGTGAAGTACTCAAAGTGGATGGAAATGTATCTATAGGCAACACGGAATAAACCAATTGCTCGGCTGATATAACGTGCATTTAAAAATGTCGGTTATTTTGGGTATTGATGGACTGAATACATAGGCGCTAACCTAACATAGCGTGGGAGGTGATGTCTGCTAAACACACCCTAGATATCCCATTAATTTTTTGCATGTAAAACGTCATGAATCTACTATATAATAATATATACATGGGTGTCTAGGCGCGTTTTGTTTATATCAAATAAACGAACTCGTATCGTATTTCTTTACGCAATCCGCATTGATTAAAAAGATTTACTTCAAGTGAACGATAATGTATTGTAGGAAGTTCATCTTGAAATACGCCCTCGATTCATCTCTTTTCTGGACATTCTTTCTAACGATTGGATAGTTGTGCTCTATACTTACAAATATTTTATCAATGTCATCATTCTCGACACGATAAGGAGATCTAAAGATCTAACACGACTTTAGGCATAATATCGTATGTCTAGTATAGTGTGTTGTCTAGTATGATATAACATTCACATCTTTGCATGTTAATATCAGTGTCGTCAAATAAACAAGAAATCAAAAGATATTCGTTGCCAAAAGATATTTCATGCCAAAGTTGGCGGGTTCGAGTCCGCAAAAACAAGGCATTTTTCCTGAGCTTCCCATGATAGGAAACGAGCAAGATTTTTGTGCTTAAACAATGAGAAACTTTAGTCGTGACGGGGAGAGGAAGGGATTGTGAGATTTATTAAAGGTATGAGAAGGCATTCTTGTAACTGACATATCCTATTATACAGTAGCGTATCCTATTATACAGTAGCCTATCCTATTATACAGCAGCGTATCCTATTATAGAGTAGCGTATCCTACTATACAGTAGCGTATCCTACTATACAGTAGCGTATCCTATTATACAGTAGCGTATCCTATTATACAGTAGCGTATCCTACTATACAGTAGCGTATCCTACTATACAGTAGCGTATCCTACTATACAGTAGCGTATCCTATTATACAGCAGCGTATCCTATTATACAGTAGCGTATTGTATTATACAGTAGCGTATTCTATTATACAGTAGCGTATCCTATTATACAGCAGCCTATCCTATTATACAGTAACGTATTCTATTATACAGTAGCGTATCCTATTATACAGTAGAGTATCCTATTATACAGTAGCGTATCCCATTATACAGTAGGGTATCCTATTATACAGTAGCGTATCCTATTATACAGTAGCGTATCCTATTTTACAATAGCGTATCCTATTATACAGTAGCGTATCCTATTATACAGTAGCGTATCCTATTATACAGTAGCGTATCCTATTATACAGCAGCGTCTCGCCTTTTGTATTAAGTTGGACGTAAATTACGTTTCAAGGGCTTCCCGAGCCTAAATTCTCATATCACTATTTCAGAGCTATTGTTGCTAACCATTTGGCTGGTACCACTAAATTGATAAAATCTACTATGATTAGATATAAATAAAAAAAACAATGAATGACACAAAAACATTTTTTCGTCGGTTGCTTGAGATTTTCTAAGCAAGACTTCCGTCATCCACATTCCCCGTGATGATTCGCGCTTCAGTAATACATCAAGTCAAGGGCGGTTCCTATATGAGTTGTTTATCAAAAGCAGTTATCAAAAGTGGTTGCAATAATGACAGGGAACGTGGAATGATGCGATCACGTGATAGATGCTCGTACCGTTGTTTTTGCCACTATAATATATTGCCTCTGTCGCATTTAGGCCATTGCTCACTGACTAATGCTATTCCATTCATCCATTTGTACTGTGACGATGCCGGACACACTGTGATTAATACAGGGCACGTCTACATCGCCCCTGATGGGAATACAAAGCAACTGCTCGACCCGCCAAATCGTGTGTAGGCCAATGCGTTCGTAATGTGCGACCGTTCGGAGGGTAACCAAAACTGATTGGTTGCGCCATTATTGCGAGCCACGCTGCTGATTGCGACGATGATAAGAATGCATTCAAAATATCAATCGGAGAGTCCGGTGTCATAGGCCAACTCGCTTCTTAATAGAAATAGAACCACTTCCTTGTCTAAAGCAATGCCAAACGTAATGTGGACGTCGTATCCATTCATGTCTAAGAATATTCTACTGTTATAATTCATAAGTGATCTAAGCGTTAGTTCTCTTAGGTCGCGGGTTCGAAGTCGCCTACCGGTCGACTTCTATGTGATTATCCCCAGCAAGTCATCTATACCTCAAACCTGACTTCAAAACGGGTATACGCTTGATATCATCCATCCTTCACGGATCATATGCGAGTATCAAAGGAATTGTATCTGCCCCGAATAGCTGCCATTCATAAGCCACAAATTTCACACCGAATTAGAACAGAAGCCTGAATTTCACGGTATGTCGGTATATTTTGCAACCGCAATTATGAATTAAACTACATAACGTAAAAAATACCACTCATTCAGGGTTCAATATGGCATTAGGGGATTTCTCAAGTTTGAGGAATTACTACGTTTATAATAAGCCATCTTTCACAGAACGGAGCACTTGCGCCGATATCTCATGCTCGTCTTTCACCACGGATCTGCACAAGTGTAATCCGGTATCTCAGCACAGTACACCCGATAACTGAACTATATCGACTATGGGTGATTTATTCGCTACAGCACTAATTCGTTATGCCTCCCGTACACGCAATCATATATTAAGCTATATTAAAGCTTGTATAGTTAATAAACGATTCTCAGCGACAACTCCGTCGGAAAATTTTGATTTCGCTTGTAAATATTTTCTACGGTTTGTCCTAAATCGTACTCTTCCTGCGTGTATCCCAATCGTATCTTCCGTCGTTTTAACGTCTGAGGTTACGTTAAATCCCAATCGGATCTTCTTCCGTCGTTTTAACGTCTGAGGTTACGTTAAATCCCAATCGGATCTTTCGTCGTTTTAACGTCTGAGGTTACGTTAAATCCCAATCGGATCTTCCGTCGTTTTAACGTCTGTGGTTACGTTAAATCCCAATCGGATCTTCCGACGTTTTAACGTCTGAGGTTACGTTAAATCCCAATCGGATCTTTCCTAGTTGTCTAGACATCTGGGGTTACGTTTAATGTCAATCCCATCTACCCTCAATAGTCGCGACGTCATGGTCACATTTAATATCACTCCTCATCCTATCGCCCCTCCCGATTTTCTTGTCTCCTTACCGTACCTTAAATACCAATACCCCCCTCTTCTCCCCACAAGTTCCAACGTCTTATTGTTACATCACTTTTTTATCCAATACAAGATAGTGATGCCGTTTCAATCCGATGTCACCTTAAAATCTCTACTAATTATATTCACCGATAAAATATTATTCAATAATTCTCTTAAAGAATTGACTTAATACACAGAAAACAAAAGGAATTATACCTGTAGCCGCGATATATACACGTTATCCTGATACCACGTGGTACCATATAGAAGGATTAGGCTGCCAGCAAATGTACTTTCATCGCAATATGACTTTCTCATAACTCTATCATGATTCTCATTTCCGCACTTAGTTTATCCCCGAAACTGTAACGACCATAGATCAATCAGAAGCGCGCAGATCCTCGCAGACAGATCTGGCATAAATAATGTACTCGTCATTCCCTCATGCTACGTATTGCGCAACTAATGTGCAGTTGACGAATATATTAAAAATGATGTTTAATCCCCAAAATATTTCCGGAAAGGACGGTGCTCTGTCGTTCATAATATTTTTTTAATATTCACGTCACAGACAAGACGATAGAAAAACCAAACGCGCAGACTGACAAGCATGCGGGCGAGCAAGCATGCGGGCAGACGCGGTCAAGGACCTCTTTCGTTGGCGGATGTAATTATTTCATGGCCGTGATAAATGTTATGTTGGAATTTCTGGGGGTGACGAGTGGCTGGATTCCACACTTTTGGATATTATTCAGCCTAAGATAATAATTAGTGATCGTGGATATTCCATCATTTTTGATCATTATTGCGCGATATAACGATCTATCACGTGAGCGAAAGCGAATTTCGGGCGTTCTAATGTGTCCCAAAGGGTTGTTTTGCCACGCGATTAAAACATTTAGAGAACTATAAATGGCTATCGGAGGGCATGGCGAGAGACTGGCATTCCGGAATAAGGCGTAGATGTTGAGAGTTCGTTACATATTATATCAGATATATTGTTATATGTCCCATTGGGTCAGTTCTGCATTATTTTATTATGGAAGGATGAAGGGGAGAGCGACGGAACATGGGATAATTATGATGTCATAATGAATGCCATAAACCCGCGAATCATCCCAAATAGAGTTTTCTCTAATAATAGCGCATGATGAGATAATATGATAATATACACCGACTGTCGACAGCAATAACAGGAAAATAATGATTCGTTTTATTTATAGTGTCACTTCTTAGATTGTGAATAAAATCAGAATGCTTTTATAAAATATATTGATAAAATATCTTGATCGATTCAAGGCTAAAAATTGTGCATAAATATTATGATACATATTCTATAGAGTTACTGAAATTTTATGGTAATCTGGCAGCTGGTGATAAAGTACCGGAAGCTAGAAATCGCCCCCTGGGTAGCGAACCACACATCTGGACGCAGACAAATCCTTCTTCTATATATTCGATGTACACATTTATTAGTGTCATCAAGTTTTGTTATATTCGATCGAGTGAGTTGGTGTATAGGTCAGTCAGTGTCTAATTAAGTACGATGTATAAGTCTGTATAGGGTAAAATCATGTACGGTATATAAATCGCTACGGGGCGCGTATAAGTCGGTAAAAGGTATAGATAGGTGTAGCGTATGAACAATTACAGTGTATAAATCGGTAGATGCTATAAATTAGGAGCAGCTTTTTACAGTAGAAAGAAAAATATTTTATTAAGCAACTCGTGCAAATACCATTATAAACAACAGAATTGTGACTGTTGATAGTTATAGACATTATAATAGAAGGAATATTTGTATCGCACAGTAGCTGAGTTGGTAGAACGACAGACCGGCCATGTGGAGATCGAAGATTCGGGCCTCACCGTGGCGAGTTTTTTCTGTGTATTTCTCTCCCGTTTTTATAAAGCCATTGTGCTTTATAAAGCACGCACTGAACATACAAGTACGTGTGTGTGTGTGTGTGCGCGCGTGCGTGCGTGTGCGTGTGTGTGTACGTATGTATGTCCGTACGTATGGACTTGAATGCGTATGTTAAAAAACTTTTCTAAATTTAATTCAACTATCTTTCGATAATATAAAACGCATTAAAACATAAACATTCCACTGTTGTCACGCCACAAGATTGATTCAAAGGCGACGTTTTCCTTCTGCCTTACTGATCGAATGACAGGTCACTGGCGGCGGTTCAGAAACTGCATTCCACATGCGATCTGCCATTGGTCGAAACTTGGAGGCGAAATTAGGGAATTTAGTCGCCACCGCTACGAGGATTATTAGAATTCGATTATCATGTTATAAAGAGAAATAAATTACCAAAATTTATAACACTATATATATATATATACATTGTATTGATTATTCTAAGATATCATTGTGAAGTATTTAGCCAATTTATTCAAACAGAAGCTATTTTTGGTTTGGTTTGCTCTCGTATGGTAGTACTTGTTGATAAATCATTTTCTGAGAGCTTTGTAAGCCGGGCAAGCTAGGGTAATATGATATTCATCCCCTATATCTTGCAGACATTAATCGCATGTACGATGGATGAGCGGGTGTTTGGGCATAAAAACGTGGTATTTCTATAATGTAAAGTGTAGCCTACGTATATGTGTAACATGCTACTTTTGTTTACCCCCGGTACACTGTGTCGGGTTCATTTTGAAGCCAAGAAGATACTGCATATAAACTCACGGACTAAAACACTGTGATATATTTCTATGGTATATAAGAGAATTCATAGTGCGCATGCGCGTGAGACGATGTACGTTTAAAACACATCCGAGATCCTGTATCGACTGTTTATAACAGGGAAGAAATGCACAGAAACAACCCACAAAGTTTATCTCTGTATATTTCTTTCCCCTTGTTGATACAACCACTCTGGCTCCTCCGTCAACATACAATGTTTATGTGACAAGTGTTCATCGGGTATTGTAAAAGAGCCAAAATTATAATTAACTGATAATTCACCTGCTGGGTTACGCCACATTGCGGATTTTCGCAATTACTTACGTACGTGTAGCATAGATCTACACAATTAGCTCGAGAGTTTGGCATTTAGCGCACGCGAATGATATTCGGAATTTTCACCCGGAGCAATCTTTCGACAAATTAGGATACAGTGATAGTTGGTCGCTGTATATTGGGATGTAAGAGAACAACAAAGAAACAAACTACAGAGAAATAATTAACTGAAGCTTGTTGTATTGTATTTATGGGCTGATTACCGAAGTAATCTTTGTGATAGGCCATTCTTGGCCCTTTACAAAGCTAGCCTATTAATGTGGTTAACACGACAATCTGATTAGCCTCACTTATAAGGGGTGGGGGAAAACACCTAGTGTGAAAAACCCACCGAGTCTGGGCAGACAATTGACCTTTTTCCATTCACGCCACTGGTTCCAAATGTCTACATATGAACTACATATGTCGCACACTCCGCTAAGTCTATGATAGGTCCGTGTTTATTGACAATGAAATGACGACATAGTGGGGAGGTAAGCGGCATAGAGAGTACATATAGAGCATCTGAAGCACAGCAAACGTCAGAGGGAAAAAGCCCCAACAGAACTACACTGCAATGGCTACCCAGACCCCCATGGGCAATGGGGTTTAAGGCGTTTTCAGCCCGAAAAATGCCACAGTTAATATACTGTTTAGAGCGGGATTCGAACCAAGGACCCCTGGATTCAAAGTCAAACGGTCTAACCACTACGCCAGCTGCCCCCTAATTTCCACTGTAAGTTAACCAGCCTATGTTTGAGTGTCAGGTCTGTATTGTGCTCAAGCCAACTAACTACTTTGTTGTATCCAAGCGAAGAAATTTGTAGAGTAGCCAAGTGACCTCTATACATATCTTCAATAGGAATTCCTAACAGACTCCCTCTCCCCATACCCAGGCCACATGTTGCTCGATCTACCATAATAAACAGGGGGTAGAGACAGGGCATAAATACACCAACATCTCACATCTCACGCTGCACCTATAAAAGTTACGATATACATCAATGATTACAGTATAAAACATAGAATTTATCTCACAAATTCATATCTGGAACCAGCACTTCTGGCAGAAATTTCAAAATGGCCGCCCAACTAGGGAATTTGACTGTCAGACATTTCATACAGTGTGTGTGTGTGTTTAAGGGCTAGGAGGGGGGGGGGGAATCTAAAGGGATACCCCCAGATAATGCCATGTAGTCACAGGAAAGCTTGTGTTATCATTACTTCATTACCTCTGTTAGTCAATGAGGTATTACCTTTGATTTTTGTTATACTGTAATATGTTGGCATGTATATTTTTATCATATAGGGGATAATAGGATAAATATAGAAATATTAGCAGGCGTTTTTATGCCGTTCTTTGTCCTTCGTGATTTATTAATATATTAATATATGCATTCATTATTATTGTATGATTAACGTATGTTAATTATCTCCTGCGTGAGTCATTTGTTTTTATTCTTTGATTATAATAATAATAATAATTTAATAGTGTTTATAGTGCTTCTTGAAGCATGTATATGCTGTCAGACGCACTTTACAATGTAAAAATTGATATAAAATTTAAAAATTATAGCGAGATGAAAAAATAATGCTTACAAGTTTGATATAGATATTATCCTCACACACTGCGGTTCTATAAATAACTTGAGAAAATTGCAGGGGGTGGGTGGGGTAGGGAGAAACCTTTCCTTCGGTGGGACATAAACTGACCACCAGATAACATGTAAAGTGTGGCGTAACTAAGTTAATAGTACACTTTAATCTAATAAATTTCATTTCATAACCGATCTCTACCAACAGAGCTATAGGGGCAGACATTCTACCGCGTATTTTAAGTTTTTAACACCTTCTTTGAGAGCACGCTGGTATTAAAAGTCTCTAGACGTTCCAAGAGAAGCACATAGATATATCTGTCGCATGAATGGTACGGAAATACCAATTGAGAACGATTTTCGTGCGTGAATATTGAGGAAGATTTGTCGTAAAGTGGGCTATTGTAAATTTACATCCCAAACACGTCCGCATCCTACCCTGTCTTTGGACTAATTTTAAACGTCTTTAAATAAAGTCTTACATTACATTGGATGACGGGATTCCTCAGTAGAGCGCCGACCTCCAACCAGAAGGTGGACGGTTCGAATCCGGACAAAGTCATTGTGTTTGATGGCGACTTTGCCTGCGTAGGATTTCCTTTTTTCGATATTTGTTCTATTTTCCACTGTATTATTCAACATTGTTATCTATTTCATGCTCGCTGTAAATGTACTTAGTTGTATCTGACATTGATCTGTATTACCTGTATACTGTTAGATGTTAATTTTATATAATTTAAATAATTACATTATTGTCTAGAGCATTACGCTATTGTTTCATGTGAAATGCGTTTGACAGCTCTGCTAATAGGTACACTTTAAACAAATAATTTTCATTTCATTCATTTCATTTTTCTGTTGTATCCTTGGGCAAGTTACTTTTCCGATTGCTCTGGTCAACTGAGCCATAAGTAAGTACCGGTGAAATTTCTTTGTGGCAAATTAATATACACTGGGAAAGTATATCTGCAAGTGGCTTACCGGTCCCTGTTATAGACCCACCACCCCCCTGTGAGTCCTCGCTCGCAAACGGTCATTTGCCAAGCTGCGCAAGTGGCATATTAATCCCCCATATACTTTTACTTTATATTGTAAAGATTTCTCAAGGTTGTAAGAAGGTACCAGTGTGGGTATGACAATGACTGACAATTACTATTATCAATTAAGTAGCGGTTAACCGCGCCTTTTTTATGATGGACTATACATTCAATGGCTGGTTTTCTTAACGCGCTTACACAATGTAATTTGGCGCATAATGTTATTACGCTGAGTAGTATTGTTACGTAATGTATCAATGTTACACAAGGTAGCATTTTTACATAAAGTAACATTGTTACACAAGATAACATTAGGAACTCTCGTTATACAAAATGGCATTGTTACATAAAGTGACTTTTATATAACATAGCGTTATTATAAAAATTAACATTGTTACACAAAGTAACGTTGTTGCACAAAGTCACATTGTTGCACAAAGTAGCATTGTTGCACAAAGTAACGTTGTTGCACAAAGTAACATTGTTGCACAAAGTCACATTGTTGCACAAAGTAGCATTGTTAATGTAATGTAAAGTAATGTTGTACAAATGTCACACAAAGTAACGTTGCAAAAAGTGACATTGCACAAAGTAACGTTGTTACACAAAGTAACGTTACACAAAGTAACGTTGTTACACAAAGTAACGTTGTTACACAAAGTAACGTTGTTACACAAAGTAACGTTGTTACACAAAGCAACGTTGTTACACAAGGTAACGTAGCACAAAGTAACGTTGTTATACAAAGTAACGTTGTTACACAAAGTAACGTTGTTACACAAAGTAACATTGTCCCAAATAGCGTTACAGAGTGTGTCTGCAATACTCACCTCGATTTCCACAGATATTCCCAAATCCGTATTGTCACTCGTCAAGAACAGTATCTACATGATCACCTCCCTTGGCATTTGCTGCGAGGTCAGCATCGTGAGCGTGTTTATCGTCTTCCTGCCAAAATATCTAGAAACGCAGTTCGGTATATCCAAATCACAAGCCAACCTCTTCACAGGTAGGTGCATTTATCAAAACAACATAGAAATATATTAAACTCGATCATAAATCATTTAAATTTATGTATAATATCTGACCTATTTATTTTTGTCCGAATTTTTCATCCCGATTCTGCGCATTAAGTGACCTTCACCAAAGGGCCCAGCCAAAGAATAACTGACCTAATAATAATCAATGGCCTATAAATGCAATTGACCTATAACCTAATTCTTAATTTAATGACTCTGTGCATTAACTGACCTTATCCATCAAAATTTTTTGTGTTGAATAACTGATTTAATCCACCTGTTTTCCTGGGCGCAAAAACTGTTTTATTTCCCCTTTGTAATAAAGGGTAATTTTGCTTTTATGCTGGACCGACCCAATTACCTAATTGCCCTACTTTATCACCACTGACCCAAATAAATGCGCTCTGCGACTACTGACCCAATTACTCGATGACCTAGTTGATCACAACTGACCCAGATTTACTAAAACCATTTCACCCTTCAGGAGGAATCGGGATTCCCGGAGCGGTAATTGGCATTTTCAGCGGTGCGTATATTCTCAAGAAGCTTCAACTAAAGCCCAAAGGTATGACGTAAAACATCCCTTGGGATGATTTATCCTATTTATTCAGATCGCTGAAATACAAAATGCCCTTCCAAATGAATTTCTTAGAAGTCGACAGATCTCGCGTTGCGCATTGTTAATAAATATCATTTAATTATCCCTATCGAGTCGTTAGACCGAGAATTGATCGATAATTATTCTGTCAACCGTTAGCATTATAATGATGACGGCAGTCCGTGTATTGTCATCCTTGCTAGAGTACGACGGATACAAAGGTAACAACTCCTTTTTTGACAACTAATATAGATTAGCAGAAACTTTCGTATGTTTAGCAGACTTCGTCATGTGCTGTGAGTGGGTAGAGGTGAGACACAGGTTTACTACTCATCAAAAATCATAGAGTGACTACTAAAAAAGAGAGCGACAAAACGAAAATACAAAATGACAGGTGTGATAACGAAGGGCAAGATCGAAGCCAGGTTAGAGGTGGAACAAAACAAAGGTGTGATAACAAAGGGCAAGATTAAAGCCAGGTTAGAGGCGGGACAAAAACACAGGTGTGATAACAAAGGGCAAGATCGAAGCAAGGTTAGAGGCGGAACAAAAACACAGGTGTGATAACAAAGGGCAAGATCAAAGCCAGGTTAGAGGCAGGACAAAAACACAGGTGTGATAACAAAGGGCAAGATCGAAGCCAGGTTAGAGGTGGGACAAAACAAAGGTGTGATAACAAAGGGCAAGATCGAAGCCAGGTTAGAGGTGGGACAAAACAAAGGTGTGATAACAAAGGGCAAGA
>WURV02215719.1:0-10733 GCA_011762755.2 Epimenia babai
ATAAACATTCAAATAAGTGGCACCTAACAGTGAAATTACAAATTTGTAATTTTGTTGTAGCTAAAAGATAAAGAACGTCAGCAAATTAAAGACAAATTTTCAGTAAGTATAATTTAATTGCTTTATCTATAATATAAAATCTTTATCAAGTAATACTGAAAAGTCGCTCCTTTTTTGTTTGTTATTCACACCTACGACTATTACTTTATTTTCTATAAATCCTCACCTAATATTTTAAAAATCATCCCCTCATGCCCCATGAATCAGTATCCAATATTGCAACAATTATCAGTCAATGTTTTGTAAATCATCACCCAATGTGCTATAAATTACCCAATTTTTGTCAGTTTCCACCCAATGTGCTATAAAGTATCTTTTAATGTTCTTGAAATCTTGACATCCTGTGTGAAAATTGTCACCTAATGTAATATTAATCATTATCTAATAAGGATTGTGATGATATTCATTCTTGGTCATATCTTTTGAATCAGCATTAGACGGAACCATAGCATATAAAACCCTCAGATATTTCACAATAACCCATTTCCTATATGATGAGATTATAAATATTTTATGTAAATAAATATGTCGTGTTGTAGGGGTTTAACAAGGAGCTCGAGGAATTGTTCCGTATCCAAAAAGGTTACGCGATCCCCGACATAGAACTTAAGGAGGCAGTAAAAGCAGAAAACAAGCGGTTTATCCTACCGAAATACCAACAATTTCGTGACAAATATACACGATATCACTTCACGAGAAACTCTGATAAATACATCAAGTATTCCGTAGACAGTGTTGGACATATGCTCGAGAGATTTTTTGACGCTACAGCATAGCCAACATTACCCTTAGACTTGTAAATGTAACCTTAATTACATAACATTCTGGATATTTTCTGTGAATAAGACTTTGGACATTTGGAAGATATTATTCCCTGGTTGATCTTATTAGGATTTGTTCGGTGTGTTATTCATGCAATGTGATGTAAATTCTGCCGATGTTTCTTAGCTGATGTGTGCAAGTGTATATTAAAAAATATTTGTGTATTTTTGGTTTTTCATTTTTAGCTCACTGGAGCTTATGCTCTGTGAGCTCTTCTGATAGGGCTTCATCCATCCGTGTGATGTTAACATTTTCTTAAAAAAATCTACCCAAAAACTATTTATAACTATTTAGTTATATATATACTATTGGCCATTTGGCAGATATTCATGGGTTGCAGTTTCTAGGGGAGGTAACTTCTGCCAATATTTGTATTTTTTATTTAAAAAATTATCTCAAGAACCAGTTATCGCAGAGGTCTGCAATTTGGCACATGTTGTCCTTGGGTTAGTTTCCTCTAGATTTGTTCATGGTATCATCATCGTAGCTAGGGGAGGTAATTTCTGCCGATGTTTGTATTTTCTCTTATATCTTCTCAAGAACTGGTTATCTCAGTGGTCTGCCATTTAGCAGATAACAGATATTGTCTTAGGGTTAGTATTATTCAGATTTGTTCAGCGTCTCATCATGGAAGCAAAGAGGTGTTCGATCGAATTTTTTTCTTAAATCTTTATCTCCATGTCCACTTAGTGCGAAGTTCTGCCATTTGGCAGATGTTGTCTGGGTAGGTCTCATTCAGATTTAATTAGGTCATCTCTATTTTGGCAGTTAGATGTGATTTCAGCCTAGGCTTTTTCCACAGATCTATCTTCTTGTTTCAGTGTCGTAATGGTATTGTTCGGTCTCTTGGGCCTCTTGTTTTTGATGTCAGGCAGTCTCCTTGTCATCTTGTTCTAATAGAGGGCTCATCGGCGTCGTCTTGTTCTAATAGAGGCTTCATAGGCCTCTTGTTTGTCTTTTTCTCTCTTTTATCTTTTTTTCAGGTGAGCGTCTTGAGCCTTCGCTTCTTTGGCTTCTTGTTTGTTTTTTCTTTTTATTGTTTTTTATTACCAATAGTCATGTGAACATCTTAGGCCTTTTTGGCCTCCTGTGTATGTATATATTTATTTACAGGACTACAACTTAAACATTTTCCTCATTTTTTTCTCACAATCAACTGTGAGATGATGTCATGATTTTTCAGGTAGCTATTGGTTGGAATTAACAATCACAATTCCATTGAACCTAATTTTTTCACGTGTTTGCAGGTTTCTGATTATGAACCATTTGGTGTCTATAGAACCAAGTCAATCAGTACTGTTAACATGTTACGGTCCGTTCTGCTTCATACTCATACTTTATAGCACCCAATTTGACTGGAGATTGTCTCCCTTACCTTCAGAAACTCATAAATATCTGTAGAGCACAGTCTCACGGAATACGTTGTACCGCTATATCACGAAGTTCCCTATTATGTAATGTAGAAATATCTTATATATCGCAGATATCAGTGTCCATATACTCTCAGTTGTGCTTTACAGATAGAAAAGTATACACATAGTAAAAGAAAATAAAACATTAAGTTATATATTTAAAATACATTATCTAAAAGCCCGTAAAAACAGGTGTCTTCATGTGGGATTTGAATGAGCTGAGCAATGTCTGCTGTCGCAGTGAGATAGGGAGATCATTCCATAATTTAGGACCTGCAGAGGAGAAAGAGCGCCTACCGGAGGTAATAAGACGACATGGCTTTACTACAGCTGTGTGTGTATCACCAGACCACAGACGGCGGAACATAGGAACATAGAATCTAAGAAGCTCGTTAATATATCCAGGCCCAAGGTTATGAAGAGCAAGAAATATGAAAAACAAGAACTTTAAACATAATTTTCTCACACATCGGAAGCCAGTAAAGACTGATTAAAGAGGGGGTAATTCGACAGAATTTAGTTTTCTTCATAACAAAACGACACGCAGTATTCTGTACATGAGACAAGTGATTAATGACAATAGAGGGACAGCTAAGAAGTGAATTATTACAGTAGTTGAATTTTGACGTAACCAATGACTGGACCACACTAGCCACAACAGATTGTGTAATGTATGGGCGAATGTGACGTATATATCGAAGTTGTAGGAAACAGACCATACACACATCACTAATGTGTTTCTCAAAAAATAGATTGTGATCAGACGTCACACCTAGATTACGTGCTTGTGATGACAAAGCCATTACACTATTACCAATAGTCACGCTGGATGACTGGACTGTCTTCTCAGTACCCTTACGTTGTATCAAAAGACTTAAGTCTTATTCTCATTTCACCTGAGCAGGTTGGAATCCATTTAATCAAATACTTTTTGTATCTAGAGTGATTGTCAAATTATACTTGTCACTTTGTACATATATGATACGGATGATAATTCAGATGGTGACGTTTGACAATGTCACCTAAAGGACGATATATACGGTAAAGAGTAATGGGCTGAGTATCGACCACAGTGTTTTGTAATTGATATTATAGGCTATGGGAACCAATGAAGCTCTTGAAGATACTGAGTTATGTGAACGTGACGAAAATGCTAGAAACAATATAAAACTCGTCTCAATACACTCTTTCTGTACAGAGACATTATTATTTGAAATATGATGGAACAAGTAGGGGTAGTCATGTTAGTCCATGTACGTAGAGAACAAGAAGACAGGTAGGACCTTGTGACACTAACAAAAGTTTATTGAAACCTGAGCTTTCGCGGACACGGGGAATACTTCATTAGGTGAATGAGTGAGAATGAGTAACACACACACACACAATTATATAGTACAAGTACGGAGGTATAAATTAGCCGGTGCACTCATTCACCTGATGAAGCATTCCCTGATTCCCTGTGTCTGCAAAAGCTCGTGTTTCAATAAATTTTTGTGAGTATCATAAGATGCTACCGTCTTTTCCTTGTTCTTTATTTTAAAACGGTAAGAATGAACAAACAAAAAACAACCTAAATATAGATTCACAGGCTCCGTTTTATGATTACATTAGTGGCATTGAGAATCACCTAAAAGGACAATTAACAACACTGTAGTCATGTCGCGAGTCCTTTTATTTTTCTTTTTTATTAAAATTACTGTGGACGAAATGAAACCTTGATTTACCTTGAAACGATATGAACGAAGTCGAAATGTCTAGTTCGTTCATTTATACGTCTTGGCCAAGGGGCGCTATTCATTTTCGCGAATATGTTGCCTTTGCGTGTGCGACACTTCTATATTCCTGGACTGTAACTATAATCAATTAATTCTTAAGAATAATGGACAAGGATAGATATAAATCAGCATTTACCAAAAAGACTAAAGGCAAAGGTATTTACTATTTATGCATTGATAAAATATTAGTTGTTAGAACCTAAGTTTTACAAGCAGTAAAGCAGTCTTTGAAATGTACTTAATATAAGTTAGGATATCTCGACCCGAAACTAAATTGGAACTGCCATAAAAATTAAGTGAATATGTTACAATAAATTAATTAGACCGCACTTAGAATATTCGGCTTTTGTATTATACAATATGTTCGAAACAAATAGTAAAATAATCGAGAATATACAAAATAGATGTCTAAGAATCATCGCACAAGCACCTCGTGGACTGACTCATTCCCTACAAACCTCTCCCAGCTTTCCATACTTTTTAAAAGACACAAGTACTTCTACCTAAATCAGTTATGCAAATTACACACAAAATTATCCCCCACAATAGGTGAAAACTTCACACATAACACCTCTCAATGCGCACGCACTCTAAGATCAACAAACAACATTTCCATCCCACAAATGCAAAAAGATATTGGTAAACGCTCACTGTCATACCTAGATTCATTCATGTACATCATACCACCTGACCATGTAAAAAATGTTCAAATTACAATGCATTTAATAAAAAATTAGAATTTTTCTTACAACAGAAAAACAGTCACCGAGAAAGATATTCACAGTTACCTGTATATATCTGTATACTCAAGTATATATATATTGTATGAATCATGTCATATAATATAAAGCTACAATGAGCATCATATCACTGCAAATAATTTAAACTTCGTTATTCTCTTCGTTTGGGGGCAGTTGGCATAGTGCTTAGAGCGTTTGACTTTGAATCAAGGGGTCCCTGGTTCAAATCCCGCTCTAACCAGTATACTAACTGTGGCGTTTTTCGTGCTGAAAACGCTTCAAATACCATTGCCATGGGGGAGGGGGTCTGGGTAGCCCTTGCAGTTTGGTTCTTTTGGGGCTTTTTCCCTCTGACATTTGCTGTGCTTCAGATGCTCTATATGTGCTCTCTATGTCGCTTACTATTGTAAATAAACATGAACCTATCATAGATTTAGCGGAGTGTCCGACATATGTAGTTCATATGTGGACATTTGGAACCAGTGGCATGAATGGAAAAAGGTCAATTGTCTGCCCAGACTCGGTGGGTATTTCCCCACCCCATATAACTGAGGCTAATCAGATTGTCATGTTAACCACATTAATAGGCTAGTATTTTCCGGATAACATCACAAGTAATGTAGTGTAGTCTCACCTGATACAATTTCGAGACAACCAAGGATGATGAAAACCTTGCGGCTCGATATACAGGAGAACAAAAGGAGACCAGCGACCGTTATAAGCATAAGAAGGGCCGATACGCCGACGAAAAAGGTAGCCGCCTTTAACGAATCATTCTCGATTGTGTCGAAATTACCGAAATAACCTCTGCATTTGTAGCGTCCGTCTGTGACCTGTCCGTTTGCCTGGTAGTCCGGTTGACATTGCTGGTAAAGACCGATGTGTCCGTATTTGCTCTCGATAGACGGCGTATCGCCCATCCATTGCGGCTGAACGAAGCAGACGACATTGAGGATACACCAGATGATCGTGAGGATGCCCCAGAGAACGGCGATCGCTCGGTATTCACGGATGTAGCGCGTGTAGTACGCTTGGAGGTTCTCAAACGTGTATTTCGGATCCATGTTTTGTTGATCTGTTCGGTCTGTCGCGCGCGCGTGTCTCTGTTATCTGTCACAATCTTGTGTGTAAATCTGCGAGAAAAATACAAGGATTTTTCTTATTCGGTCCCATTCCTGTTAGGTCCATCAACAAATTAAGAATATTTTTGTTTCAATCAAATCTAAAATGTCTTTCGGACAGGTTCCATGCAGATTGTCATTAAAAGGGAAAAGACAAGGTTTTGGTGCTATGACTAAATGTCGGTCGCACCTACATGATTGCCTTGTTATATTCCTAAGATAACGTTGCATACGATTTATAATAACCCAGTGTTATCCTATTAGGTCCTATACAGGGTAATTAAGTCAATATATATATATATATATATATATATATATATATATGAATGAAACACACAACATGAAGTCTGCATCAAAATAGCTTTATAGTCAGAAATCTGGTGATTACCAAGGTAATCATTATGTAGGCCATTCTTGGCTCTTCACGAAGTTTGCCGATGTTGTAAACACAAAAATATTAGCAGATATATGTATAAAAAACCTTGACTCTGCCTAAAACCACAACCTCCAGGTAACCTGTCTGCTCTGGTGTTCTACCAATTGACTTACAAAGGCAGACTTTCTCTCGTGTATTTCAGTTTTCAACACCATCTTGAGAACTCACTGACACGTGCACCGGACCAGTTATCTGGGGGCTGGGCATTCAAATCCCACCATATGCAATGTTTTTTTCCGTTAATTCCTCTCCTGTTAATAGAATCAATGTAGCTTCTCCTCATTATCGAAACAGATTAGCCCCAGTTATAAGGGTGTCAAAAAACTCCGTAGTGAATCAACGAATGTGGGCAGACAGTTGACCATTGTCCATTTACGCCACTGGTTCCAAATGCCTACAGCAGCCTATATACATTACACACTCCTCTCACGTGGTGATAGTTGTTGGTTATTCACAGTGAGATGACGAGATAGCGGGAAGGTAAGCGCAACAGAGACCATCCAGAAAGTACCGGAAGCACAGCCACTTCAGAGGGATATAGTCCTAGCCTAACGTGAGAGGACATCTCACTACCCAGACTCCCATGACCAGAAGCGATTTGATTCCTTTTCCTCGGCAACAGATAGTATACTGTCCAGAATGGGAATTGATTCCGGGTCGTCTGCATTTAAGTTTAATGATTTACCCACTAAGTTAACTGCCCCTTGGCTTTTCCTGTATCGGACAAACGGGATAGTTCAGTTGGTAGAACGCTGGCCTTTGAACCAGAAAGTGAGAGGATTCAAACCCTGGGCGATACCAATTGTATTTTTTATTTTTCCTCGTGTTGTATTCTGGAACAAGGTACTTGATCCCTGCTGCTCCGGTCGACTTAGGCATAAATAAGTACCGGTGGAATGTATTTGTGGGAACACGAATTCATATACCCTGGGAAAGTAAATTTGTTAGGGCCATGGTGGCGCCTGTTACAGGGCTAACTTCCCTAATGACTTGTTGTAAACCACCATTTGGCAAGCTGCACAAGTGGAGTATATAAACGCCATACTTCACAATTACTTTTTTACTGAATGAATATATAACTAGCAGATATGGCTCAAATTTTGTTATAAAGTTCTACTGGATTTTTTTATTAAGTTAAGATACAAAAGGAAATCGTTACCATGATTAATTGATTGATTTTTATTTATTTGTTCATTTAAAAGAACACACAAATAATTGAATATTTACACAATGTAGGCATAGGCAAAGTTACCCATCGTAAAAATAATTCAAAATTCATAGAGTACAAAAATTCCGATTTTCCTTTGTATTTGTATGATTTTGTTGAAAGGAAATATTAGAAGTTAAATCAACTTTTTAAGTAGCACTCCCTTGAGTTAGGATTAAATGCCTCCATCCGTTCTTCGCTACAGGAGTTACTTGCTCTTGCCTTTTTCGCAGGTGTTCCACATGTTTCATCTCTAAAATACTTTCTACCACCGATAAACAAAAAAATTTTCTTAGAACTGTTTAGAACATGACAATTCAGGAAATTTTATCAGTAACATCGAATATATACTTTTCTGAACTCAAAAGATCTGAATCAGGTCCTTTAAAAATATGTTTTATTGTGTATATTATATTTCCATATTATTTTCTCTATCTATTGTAATTTTACTTTAGAATTTTTTTATGAAAGCCGGTTATATTTAGTGTATATGTTGCCTTCACTCTTCACATTAGACGATACATCTAATACGACAACCTACATCTTTCAGTTTATGGCCAGCATTGTTGATTTTCATTTCTCAAGTTGTTTATTACTTATATGTTTATTTATTTATTTCTTTAATTATTAAATATTATATAGTCGTTTCGACATTAGCTATCGCCACAGTAGCATGTTTACACAGGTCTATCGGTCACTGAAGTATATACGGACATATACAAATAGGGTGTATTACAAATTTACGTCCAGCATCAGGTAACGCCTATATAAGATCACACACACACACACCTGTGTATATATATGTTGACTTACCTAATTAGTCAGTTCATGGCGACTGTCGTAGGCCCGAACTAGGGTGTGAGATATACAACGGCTCACTGTTAACACAAGTCGTTCATGAATGTTCTCTCCCCGATTGTTAGGTGGGACACGCGAAAACCCGTCTGACCAGTTACACTCGATTCTTTTATATCGCGTAGGTACCCCGCGAGAGTTGTCCGGCTACTGCTCTATCGATTGTACTAATATACCACCAATCGGTATAATACCCTCAGTAATATTGTCAATCCTGTCCCATTTGGCTTTTTTATTGAGACTCGTCTCAGTTTCGGTCATACGGGCGCTTTTCGATAGCGGTAGGTTGGATATATGTACCACTTGTCTGTGTTGATGTATCACCCTGTTACTTCCCTAAGTTTATGAATATTCAATGAATGAATGGCCCACCAGGTAAATTAGTACGGTGGCTACCGTAAATCCACTAAATTAATACAAAGTAATTGTAATAATCCCCCATTAATATTACCGTAAATATCTAAATTTGTGTCATGCCTTTTTGGTAACTGACCATGAATTTTGCCGGCAGAAAAATGATATCGTCAATGATGAATTATACGGACGAAGAAATTGATGCATTGGATAATAACATACCCTGCCGACATTCTCAGATACGGACTCTGCTTTCTCTCTTTGGACAGGTGTTACCCTTATACTTTTGGCAAAGTATCATATTTTACCCTGGCAAGACTTATTCACTCCATTTAGGCAGCATTTAATGCACTCACTATCATACATGATTTAATTCACACTGTATTACAACTTCATTTAATTCACGGTATTACAATATCATTTAATTCACTCTATTACAGCAACATTTAATTCACTCTGTATTACAGCATTATTTAATCCACTTTGTATTAAAGCATCATTCAATTAACTTCCTATCATACAAAAGTCTTTTCGAAAATTAAAACAAGTTTTGTGCCAGGAGCTTTTGCAGCTTTCAAGTTCTATTACCTTTAGTTATACCTGTTCGTGAACTTTCTACAGAAACACCACATACCTTGTCCATCTCTCTTCATTTATGGCCATACCGGTACCGGGAAGTCCCACACCCTCACAACGCTACTACGAACTCTGCAGGTTGTATATATACACACACGTATATACACACACGTATATACACACATGTATATACACCTATATACTCGTATGTATACCTGATAACCTCTCCATCAGTAAGTACAATCAATATCAGTCAAAAGTTCTTGGTACGCATTTATTTGTACAGTTTTAGGCAAGATAAATGAGTGGGTTGTATTATGGGCATCAGCCATAGGATGTTGTTTGTTAACTCATGTGTGCCCATGGGGGTCTGGGTAGCCCTTGCAGTGTCCCACTGTTAGGGCATTTTTCTCTCATGTCGCTATGGATGTCTATATGGCTCGCCTGAAACCAGTGGCGCAGTATGTTTCCCCCATCACTATAAATGACGCTAATCAATTTGTCGGCTAGCTTTGTAAAGCTAATAAAGGCAATATTGCCTTGTTATATCCCGAAAACATCTTAAACCCATTCGACAACATATCTTTTTCAATATTCAGGCATGAAAATCTTGCCAATATCTTTTTGTGGAATGCCCTGGGAAAGCATCCTTGGTTCGAACTCGCAACCTCTCTCATATGGAAGGCAGCGCTTCTAATCACTGGACAATTGGCACCGACAACCGATGGAGCATTACAATCCTTGCTACCACAATTTGCCTTGTTACTCCTTGTTACACATTACTTTTTGTTACACATTACTCCTCGTTACACATTACCCCTTGGTACACTATACCCCTTGCTACCCCTTGGAACACATTACCCCTTGCAACACCTTACCCCTTGTTTACCCCTCGGTACACATTACCCCTTTCACCCCTTGTTGCCCCTTGGTACACCTTGCCTCTTTTTACCCCATTGATACACTATACCCCTTGGTAAACTATACCCCTTGGTACACTATACCCCTTGGTATACTATATCCCTTGTTGCCCCTTGGTACACACTACCCCTTGTTATCCCTAGTTACACATTACCCCTCGGTTCACATTACCCCTTGTTATCCCTTTGTACACTACCTCTTATTACCCCTTGGTACACATTACCCCTTGTTATCCCTTAGTACACAATACCCCGATGTTACTGTCAGTTACCGCACGTTATCATAAACTGCGTCGAGCATTACACCGCCCGCCTGCAATACGAGCACGTTCTCGCCAACATCCCGCCTGACATCTGCGACGCCGATGACCCTCCCGCCAAAATACGATGCGAAAACATGAACGATTTTATTCGGTGCTTCAAGCATCGACTGCGAGCATTCCGAGGACAAACTT
>WURV02215730.1:0-10732 GCA_011762755.2 Epimenia babai
TACATAGTTGTATCTAACATTGATCTGTATTACCTGTATACTGTTAGATGTTAATTTTATATAATTTAAGTAATTACGTTATAGTCTTAGACCATTCTTCTCAAGAACCACCGAGTTCGATTTTGAACCGTATTCCATGTGATTCTAGTTAATCATAGCAACCATGAATTTGTAAAGTGTCTTTGATAGCCATGTGATAAAAGGGCACTATAAATAAATAAAATTTCATTTCATTTCAACCACTTATGCAGAGGTTTGCTATTTGGCAAATATTGTTCTTGGGTTGGTCTCTAGATTTGTGCACGGTATCGTCGTCGGAGCAAAGGGAGGTAACTTCTGTCGCTGTTCGTATTTCTTATTCAAAAATTTTCTTCTCAAGAACCGCTTATCGCAGAGGTCTGCTATTCGTCAGATATTGTCCTGATGGTGGTCTTTTCTAGATTTGTTCATGGTATTGTCACCACAGCAAAGGGAGGTAACTTCTGTTGATCTTTGTATTTTTTCTTTAAAAAATTTCTTCTCAAGAACCACATATTGCAGAGGTATGCTATTTGGCAAATATTGTTCTTGGGTTGGTCTCTAGATTTGGTCATCATTTTCTCATGGCAGTTAGGGGGTGTAACTGGTGTCGATATTTGTATTTTTACTTGAAAAATCTTTTTCTTGAGAACCATTCATCGCAGAGCTCTGCCATTCGGCAGATATTGTTCTTAGGTTAATATCTTTTAGATATGTTCAGCATCTCATCATGGGAGCAAAGGGGAGAATTTCTATCGACTTTTTTATTTTAAAATCTTCATTTCCATGTCCGCTCAGTGCAAAGATCTGCATTTTGGCAGATATTGTCTGTGGAGGTCTCATTCAGATTTGTCTAGGCCCTCTCTATTTAGTCAATTAGATGTGATTTCTGCCAACGTTCATCCAGAAATCTGCATTTTCCGGTTTTAGTATCTTAATGGGTATTTTCAGGTCTCTTTTGCCTCTTGTTTTTGATGTCAGGCACTCTCCTTGATGTCTTTTTATTCTATTATCAAGTTGGCCTTCTTGGACTCTTTTTTTTCTCTTTTCTCTTTTATTTTCACTTTTCCTCTTTATTTTCTCTTTTCCTCTTTTTTTTCTCTTTTCCTCTTTTTTTTCTCTTTTCCTCTTTTTTCTCTTTTTCTCTTTTCCTCTTTTTTTCTCTTTTTCTCTTTTCCTCTTTTTTTCTCTTTTTCTCTTTTCCTCTTTTTTTCTTTTTCTCTTTTTTCCTCTTTTTCTCTTTTTTTTAAAACTCATTTTCAATAACTCTTTTCGGTAGGCGTCTTGAGACCTGTTTTGCCTCTTGTTTTATTTGGATGACTCGGGCGGGGCAGCCGGGTTAGTTTCTACCAAAAATAAGAAAAAGAAAAATGATGCACCCGATGAAGCATTCCTCGTGTGTCAAGGCTTATTTTTTAAATCAATTTTTGTTAGTCGTCAAATGTGCTACCTTCTTTTTCTTGTTACTTTTTATTTGAATGATGACTGGAATTAAGGCTTTGTTATTCCATTGTCTCGGCATAATATTAAACTAAAACATTTCACTGGTTTTAAGGTCTGGACAATAACCAGTCGTGCGTCTAAATAGAAGTTCCGTCTAATAATTTATTATGTTAAACAGTTCGTAATTATTTTGACAGGCAGCATTCACATCTGCCCTGCATTACTCCATTGAACACAAAAAAACCAGAGTAACACCCCCTGGGATTGGCCACACCAGTGATTTACAGGCCGCCTTATCCAATAGGATAGCTGATAGCATCTGCTCACTGACTCTCAGGGAGATTATCTTCAGCCAACTGTGTAAATAATACAAAAGCCGGTCTTGTAGGAGAGATATTGTGTTGCCAGTTACAACAAACGCCGAGGGTACGTTGGTTATACACCGTACGTTAGACACTGACCTCTACCTTTCCTCATTATTTTTTGTACATAAAGTCATTGTGAGTACGAGCCTGCTTACTTTTTGTCATTAAGCTGCTAAATTATTAAATTATACGCGATTACAAATGGAGTGGGTATATAAAAGGAGTCTGCTTCGTGCGTGGCTTTCTGTACTTCTTACGCGTATCATTAGTGGTTCAGTACTATTTTCCCCTAGACGGTTTATATTAAATCTTCAGATTACTATACTATGATGTACTACGAATTAACTATGATGTACTATGTATTACTAATCGCTCCATTCATTCACTGAGTCACTCTCGTCAGTCTTAAACCATTCGTAATGTTCGTGCCTACTTCCTGCAGTAGATTTTATTCGTTCGTATAAGTAGATTATGTTACAAGATCCTGTCAATTTGAACACTATTCTAGTTGACATTCGGCCATTCTGATTTTGCACTGTTTATATGCGGCGAGGCGTTTCATAGAAAACCTGATACGTCATCTTTATATTATCTTGTCAAGCGAAGCACTGGTATCTAATTCTCTTGTTACCTGGGTTTCTATGCGCCCAAATTTGGGCGTCTTGCTGTATTTTACCATCAGTAAGTTGCGTTAACTACTGCTAATCATGACTCACTTTCGGTAAGACGAAAAGTAAAGATAACGCCTGATTGACTAAGGTTATGTTTAACACAAGTTTACGTCGCCAAGTGCAATGAGTAGGGCAGTTGACACACATAGAATATATATAATGGAACAGGTAAATGCAGGGAAATTGTCAAGGTTCTATAGATACAAACTATCGCCACAGATTGTACCTGACGAAGTATACTTGTATACAAAAGCTTATGTTAATTATAACCTTTTTTAGTCAATAACGTATTACCTTCACCTTTTGCTTTATACGATACGGCTAACACGGCAACCAATTTTGGTGAAATCGGACTTTTTCAAGTTCAACTTTTGACTCGTTTTTATGAACCTAAAGATACTAGATCGGCGCGTCTAGCTTCCTACCTACTTACGCCGTTCATTAACAGTTGAATGGTAAATAAAGGACATGGACAATAGTGCTAGACTAAATGCTCACTACAATACGACACCTATGTCATGAACGCGGACAATTTGTCCATTATGTACCCGTAAAAATTTTCATATGTTGCAGGAATATGCTATCTTCGGTCTAAAATAAAATAGAAATTCTATTTATTCTATTTTTCGAAGTTATCAGAAATAGAGTGGACGTTTTATAGATATTTTCCAAAATCGCTGGTATTTTCTTAATCATAATTGATAAATTGAGGCGAGCATGCGACTCCGGTAAAAGTTTTGGCTTCACAGAAATCGATAGTTTTTAAAAACTGCCCGGGAACAACGGTAGCTGCTGGTATCAATGGTGATGGTATACGCCAAATTATAAGATATAATGCATTAGTACATAGTAAGTGGCGTTCATTTACTGTGATTCAATGGGAGGTTAGGCGTTTTATTGCGCGTTTGCCGCAATTTTCCACACCGTTACTCCGACTTCGAATAAAAGCATTCTAGCTCGGGGCTATGTGACGAATATTCGCGCTGCTTTTATAGTACGCGACTATAAACAGCTAATAAGGCGTGTGGATGAGCTCGGGATACGCAAGGATACAATTTGTTCATCCACAACGCACGGTCCGCGGATTAACTTTAGGGACTACGTTCACGCAAGAGACGGATTACTGGCAGTAAGTGATGTTTTTTTATAATCTTATCGGGAAGCGTTTTTATCGGATAGCTCTCTCTCCCGCGTAATGTGGGCGGTACGAGGAGTGTAAGCCGATATCTTAATGGTTTTTTGTGTCGTTCTGAAATAATACAGTAATTACATCTCAGCTGTGTAAAGGTCTAAATGCCCGGTTAAAGATGTAGTATTAATGTAATTCATCCACTTTGTTCAGCTTGCATCAGCGACGGAACGATAAACGTTTTTAATACGAACCGAGTATTTTGTAACATCGACAATGGCTTTTTTGAGCACTTTCCCAATCGAAGCCAAGCTATAACATGTAGATCCCCCCCGGGCTATGATGTTAACCATTTGCATCGCAGCTCTCTGTGCGCGTGAACAGAAACCGAGATAAATTCTTGAGGTGAGAACCGGTCAAAGCCGTTCGCAATCGATTATTGGAACCATCTGAAATTTATCCACAGCGTGGCACAATAAATTCATGCGATAATACAAAAACTTGTATGATAATCAAGAAAGCATTTCTAACATATTATATTTTTGGGTCAAATCACATAATACGTGCCAAGTTTTGTTCAGCTCAGTGATTTATAGGTCCTTCCGGATGATGTCATAGACCATATCGTAATTATTTCATTAGTATATATACATATACACTATCAAAGACAAATTGAAGGGATAAAGTTGACGCTTTCGATACACAGATAGAACTTTAATCTTTTGACAGTTCCGACACTCATTTACAAAAAATCCACGTTTTTCTGAATTTAAATCTATTGCAAGTGACGAAATCTCAAACATCATTATGGAACATCCACTTACCGTACTGGCCACCATATAAGTCGCACTTTTTAAGGTCTCTAACCTAATTATAAATAGGGGGTGCGACTTATATTATGCACTTACTGAATATCATGAGCTAAAATTAACAAACGATCCGGAATACTGATATTTGTGACCATTTTGACAGCCACTTTGCCCTTATTTTCCCGATTTAGCTGCGTTCACACTTCAAAACCGACATCGCGTGATTTTAGTCACATGACCCACTAGGCACGTGAAACGTAATCATCTTGTTCAATAATAATCACGTAAGACTTGGGCAGACGAATTTGCAATTTATAGCGATGTACCCGAAAGTGACTTTTATCGCAAGAAATTTACGCTATTTTAAAATTTTCAATGTTGTTGCAAATGTTTTACTATTATTTAAAAGAAAATTTAAATTAAGGGTAGGATATCGGTGCTCCAAGGAAGGGGTGTGACTTATATGATGCTGCGACTAATATGGCGGCCAGTACAATAATTCATCGCCTGCTGACGTTTCCAAATCTATTTTGAGGCTATCGTTCCCTATCATTTTACGCTACATTACACAATAAATAAATTTATCTTTTAATTCTCGTAAATTTCCATCACTAATGAAACAAGCCATATTCAAACCATTAATAAAGAAGGCATCACCAGTCAGCAATGCTTTGACGAACTACAAGCCAGTTTCAGACAGACTGTTTATCCAAAATTCTAAAGCGATATTTCAGTTCTCTATTAACAAAGTACTTGACAGAAAATGAACTTCTCTCCCCATACTAATCAGCATATATATATTGTGAAATGAAATGAAATTTATTTGTTCAAAGTGTACTTATTAGCAGAGCTCTCAAGCTCACTATACATGAAACAATAGCCTCATGCTCTAAGACTATAATGTAATTACCTAAATTATATAAAATTACAACCTAACAGTATATAGGTAATGCAGATCAATGAACGTACAACTATGTACATTTACAGTGAGCATGAAATAGATAACAATGTTGGATACAATGTTGTAAGTAGAACAAATATCGAAAAAAGGAAACTACTTCAGAGTTGCAACTTCATTACTGCACATTTCAAATGTTAAATCTGTCATTTTAATACATTTAGATTTCAGTCCGGCATTCAAAGTTATAGATCACAGAATTCCTACAAATGGTCTACAGAAATGGAATTTTTGGCCTTTGAATGGATGAAGGATTATATTTTTAAGAGATCATTTCCTGTGAATGCTTTAGAAAATAATTCAAAATAATTTCAATTGCAATATGGTGTTTGATTTTGAACTGTATTTCTAGTTAATCATAGTAACCGTAAATTTGTTAGGTGTCTTTGATAGTCATGTGTTAGAAGGGCCCTATAAATCAATAAAATTTCCTTTTGTTTCAATTCTAAATAATACCCTGTATACAGAGACCACACAAAAACGAAAGTTGAAGAATTTTTTTAATAACTAGATTGATACTAGCAAATTTTTCCGATTCCTTGATGTAATTTCTACTACATACCTTTGCTAATTATAGATAATCAATTGTGAAGGTAAATATGTCTATTATCGTAAGAAGTGTAATATTATATTTGTGAATTAACTGATTATTTTATTTGATTGTTTTTATTTTAGCATATTTTATGAATCAACACATTCAGGTTGCAAACTTTCATTTAGCAAGATACGAATGCATTCTGCACTACTAGAGCTTGTGTGTATGTACGTATGTACGTACACATGAATGTAACAAGAGGCCAGGTTTACCCAGTTGTCTGGGTCATTATTAATTCTTTACAAAGCTAGCATATGGTTAACAAGACAAACAGGTTTCAGTTACCTAGGGTGTGGGGGCAAAAACACCATCGTTAGTCAGTTTTATAGACTGATTACCTAGGTAGGGGGCAGTTACCGTGGTGGTTAGAGCATTTCACTTTGAATCGAGAGGACCCTGGTTTAATTCACGCCCTAGCAGGTATACTACATGTGGCATTTTGCGGGCAGAAAATTCTTAGGGGTCTGAAGTGTGGTTCTGTTACCCCTCTTACCTAGCTATGCTTCAGATGCTGTATGTATGGTCTCTATATCAATGACCTCCCCGCTATATCGCCATCCCATTGTGGACTACCATTAAATATCATAGAATTAGCGGGATGTGCATTATATGTTGCTCGTCTATAGATGTTTCAAGCCAGGGACATCAATGGGAGGTCAATTGTCTGCTACGACTCAATGGGTTTTACCACGTAGGTGTTTTTCCCCCATCTCTTATAAATGAAATGAAACGAAATTTATTTGATTAAGGTATACTTATTATCTTGGCTGTCAAACACTCATTACATGAAACGATAGCCTAATGGTCTAAGACTATAATGTAATGACTTCAGTTATATAAAATTAACACTTAACAGAATATAGGTAATAGAGATCAATGCTAGATACAATTATGTACATTTATGTACAATGTTGAATAATACTGTGGAAAGTAGAAAAAACATAGATAAAGGGAATCATATGTCATATGTAGGCAAAGTTGCCATGGATATAAAGAATTGGTGAAAATAAAAACAGGTTATCTATCTTTGAAAGTGTCGATTGTCGGCAAATTAATAAAGTTGACCTATTTAGTGAAAGCAATGCTGAATAAGTGTGTTTTGGTATTGCTTTTAAATAGGCTGACAGTTGTAGATTGTAGAATGTCGGCTGGGAGTGCATGGAAGAGGCGGGGTGCAGCAGCGTAGAAAGCACGATTCCCGAAATTAGCACGTTTTATTTGAATGACTGTAGGCGTGGGAGAGGAAGATGAGCGGGTTGAACGCACAGACGTGTTGATTGAGATTGTCGAGGATAGATAAGAAGGAGCCATGCCATGGATACATTTGTAAGTGAGGAGAAGGATTTTGAAGGTTATACAGGGCGTGACAGGTAGCAAGTGGAGTGAGCGGCGAACTGGAGTGATGGAGGAACAACGAAAGGTCTGAGAGATAACTCAAGCAGCGCTATTCTGTTATCTTTGGAGTCGAGAGAGTTCAGTGGAAGGCTGATGCACATAGAGTTACAGTCGTTGATTTTGCTGGTGATAAAAGCATTTACTAACGTTAAGCGAGACTAATGAATTTATTGCGTTAACCTCATTACTAGGCTAGCTTTGTAAGGGGCAAACAATGCCCTAGTAATTGGCCTATTCTTAACTAACTCATTGTTTAGGTTCCAAACGACCACAGGCGGCACGCATATGTCGCACACTCCGCTAACTTAATGATAGTTGTTGATAGTTGGTGATATCACCTGGTGGTAGTTGGTATTTACCTATAGACGATGAACATCATGGTAAGCATGGTGAGCCCCAGAGAGACTATGGATGAAGCATATGTGACACAGTAATATCAGAGGGAACGCACCTTCCGACATGTAACCGAACTGTCCTGCAAGGACCACTTCTACTTCTACTTTGGGGTTTAGGCTCAACCACAATCCAACATACCGCAGTTTACACCTTAGATGTAAAGTACAACCTTTATAGACCGCGAGACCATGGCTCTCGGATGCAGTTCCCAACGAATGTTTACGACAGCCATGTTTATCGCGGAAACAATCAATACCACAGACGCTCATCTATCACCCGTTAAAAGATACCAAACCCGCGACCTTCCGGTTAAGAGTCCTTTGCTCGACACGGCTCGACGAAGTGCTACCCCAAGTTGCATACCGTTTTCATGAGGGCTTGATCGACAGTCATTTAGATTGAATAATAATGATCCAACCACTCCACCACCTGCTCCCACTTCTCGAAGCTAGAGGCTAATGTATATCCAGCAATACATTGACACTTCTCAGGGCAATACCATTAGTGTAATACGGTGTCAGGTGCTATTATTAATTTATAACACCCGTCTGCATGTTATGGAAAATTTCTGATATGATTATCGCGGTAACACTGGAAATTGAGTTCCTAATTTCATTAGTTTCCTACAAAAAAATAGGAAAAAATGATGTTATCTTTTACGTCTGTCAATCATTGTTCATACAGCTGATTAATATTGTAAGATCGCAACGTTTCAACGTAATGTTTCGATGGATCAGCGATAATCATATTAAGTCAGCTAATGGATTTATTCAACTTAGAATTTAGGAAACCTTGAAATGTTAATGCCGTAACATGAACTAAAATATCGCAAATCATTTTACCTATGGTAAATTGTTTGCCCGGAAATATTAATGCGCTACGCTTTACGGGACAGCGTGAAAAATATCAAAGAGACACGACTGTATGTAAAATTTCGCGAGGTCTAGAAAAAACGTACAATTCTCCGATATGAGTAAACATCGGGGATGCGTGATATCAGCACTGTATGTGTTACAAAATGTGCTTGGTTATGACATGTCATCCATCCCCGTGTTAACCCTTACCACACTGACATCTGTATATCACATTACTATTGCAATACAATTCTGTGACAACAGAGTGCTAAGGGTTAAACTGTTGTGCGTAACGCTGAACGGGGTGATATCTGTGAGTTATATTACTATAGCACTATATACAATTCTGTGACAACAGAGTGCTAGCATTTAAGAAACCTAGATTTCCTAATTTAATACCAAATTTATACTCAAGAAAATTCATTGTTTCATCATAAAATTCTATCAATCACTTATACTAGCGGCTTGTTTGTAATAAAGGCCTCAACACCACCTTTGGTATAAACTTCCAATCAAAATAAGCATTGATAGTAAACCCAAAGTGATTCAAAAGCGCATTGAACACACATTTATTCAGTCAACATTGGTCCATCCAATTGATGTCAAAGTATTTTTGGTTATTTTATGATTCTCGGTATTTTTGGCATTGTGTATTTTAACACTGTTTATTTTTACGCTGTATATTTTTACACTGTATTTTTACACTGTGTATTTCTACAATGTGTATTTTTACTCTGTGTTGTAAAGTGCCTGTGGTAATTTTTTCCAGACACCATAAAATCTTATTATTATTACTATTTTCTTCTGAATTAGGAAGCCCTTATTACCGAGCAATTGATTTTATTAGATATTTATCAAGTGCATCAATGCCTTCCTTGTATATAGTATACATAATATATAGTCTACATAGTGTATAAGCTTTGGAATAACGAGTCTGTCATAAAGTCATAGGGGAGTAAAATTATTAAATTATATCTGTCACGATAAAAGGATTTAAAATCCATCAAACTGAGTTATACAAAGCCTTGCTCACTACAGAAAATATTTGTCGGAAGAAGGCAGATTGGCATTATTATTATTATTATATGCAATTTCATTGGCCGACCTATATATCTGAGGACAATAGGAGTGGGGCAGGAGTGATCTTGAAATAAAATGAAATGAAATTTATTTGTATTAAGTATACTTATTAGCAGAGCTGTCAAACACACTTTACATGAAAAAATAGCCTATTGGTCTAAGACTATAATGTAATTATTTGAATTATAGAAAATTAACCTTTAACAGTATACAGGTAATACAGATCAATGTTAGATACAACTACGTACATTTAGATCTTATGGCTTATAGGCACACTCATTTATTATTTATTTCTCATATGTAACTATACACAAAGATATAAGATGTACATCATAAGATGTCACAAAGACATCATAAGACATCATCATAATTATGATACGGCATCATATCACATATCACATGAGAAAGGGGAGTAACCGAAGTGGAACTTATTGAGCATTACTCCGTTAATCTAATAAGTACACAACTATGGAGAATACTATGATAATAACGAAGATATTGTGTTTTAAGCTACCCGTTTATAAGTATACTTATGAATCGTAAGGGCCTAATACCAATGGCCACAACATGGGTGTACCACCATTTTCTTACATTTTCAAAAGGTCTCCCGAAAACGAAAACGATAATACTATCAACAATGACGCAGTAAAAATCACATATACTATACACAATAAAACTTCTACATGAGGAGTTTGGTTTTTTCATTTAGTATAACGTAATTCACACTTGGACATGCCCACTATACGAAGGTGTACAGGCCCCATGACGGCAATGGCGAAGTATCCCAAGGTCATTCAGCGGTGGTGTTTCATGATCGACAACGTTTGGTTCAAGCTTCTTTTCAATAATCATTCATTAAAATTTCGACACTTTTTTACGCCATTTTCTGTTCTCCCGAGGATTGCAGTCGGTTTTTAGGTAAATTTTCAAAGGTCGGGGTCGAAGATCAAAGCGAGTACACTTCGGCGATCGTACTTTTACCTTCAACTCCGCTTTACTCTTTAATGCTCTCCCTCTTG
>WURV02215741.1:0-10732 GCA_011762755.2 Epimenia babai
GCAGGTGGTGGAAGCTGAGTAGCAGGGTGTGCGTGAAGCTACCGACCTCTCCGACGGCACGTTTCAGGACCCCGAGAATCGGATCCTCGCCGCTGGTCCCGGTCGCCCCGGCAAGCGGTGCTTCGGACGGCTCGATCTCGGGATCTCCAGGGTCACTCAGCACGAGCTTCTTGGCTTCCGAATCGATGTCGATGATGCCGCTAGGAATGCCTTCGAACGCCGGGAAATCGTGAGTGATCACGATCGTCGTCCGACCCTTCCCTGCCTGCCGATGAGTCTCAAGCAGCAACTCCGCGAGGTTGCGTGCCGAACTCGCATCGAGCCCCGCCGTCGGCTCGTCGAAGATGAACAACTCTGGAGCCGCCGCAAGTCCCCGAGCGACGCCCGCCCGCTTGCGCATACCACCCGAGAGTTCAGCAACCTGGGCTGGAGGGTTCGGGATTCCGGCTTGCGACAGCAAGGCCACCGCGAGCTTCTGCGACCGGCGCGCCGTCTTCAGAGCCAGTTCGATGTTTTCCCGCGGCGAGAGATCATCCAGCAAGCCTTCGTCCTGTAGGACCGCCGCGACCCGGTTGCGAAGCGTGCGTGGATAGCGGTTCTCGGTACTCTCTCCGAGAACCTGGCATTGACCAGTCACTCGCGGCATGACATCTCGCGGGTCGAAGAGGCCCGTCAGCCACTTCAGCAGAGTCGACTTGCCCCCTCCACTCCGGCCCCGGAGCAGATAGAACCCGCCCGCGGGCAGTTCGAAGTCACAGGCATCGAGGATGCGATGCACCCCTCTGCGACCGACGAAGGCGAGCCCGAACTGCTCCATCCGCACGGCCGGCCCCGCAGTCGCAGGGGACCGCGGTGGCGTGTATGGAGTACCAAACGATGACGGGAGCTTCACCACCATAGAAGACTCACCGAATGCGGAGGCGGAGTTCGGTGCCGGCATGAAGCAACGTCGGCTCGCTCAAGACAAGGCTCGAAGACAAGCTCAAGGGCCACATGCGAGAGTTGGAACCGGGGTGGCGCCTGGCCGCCCACCGAATACCGACGCAAAGGGGAACTTGCTGCGCGGGGCATCGAAAACATCGCAGGTGCCGCTAATGCAGTCGCTGGTGCCAGTCGCGGGCCCGCTGCTGGATGCGAACGCGAACTTCCAAGATCTGGCCGAAGCCCAAACGCCCGGAGAAGCAATAGGCTACGGGACACTCGGGCTAGTCAACGGGGCCTTCGCGATTGCGGATGTGTTCACGCTTGGAACAGCCAACCGAGCCAGGGCTGCGCTGCGAAGTGCGGGGACCGAAGTTCTATACACAGGGGGAAAGGAGTCCGGGATCCATGTGGCGCGGATTGGGGCCGAGGCTCCAGTGGCGAGGAGCCTTGATGGGGCGGGGGAAGCTGCCGCGAAAGACCTCGCCGCAGGGGGGGGAGGGCCCAAGACGTTCAGCAACTTGTTCCCCGATGAAGCCGTGGGAACAGGAAACCTCCGAACTCTAGGTGACTTGCAGCAGGCCGAGAACACGTTCCTGTATGTTGTACGTGAGGACGGGTCTCTTGTGCTTTCTGCCCGAAAGGGGCACATCCACCCTCAACTCGCAGGCGGGCAATCCGTCCGAGCAGCCGGTGAGGTAAAACTCCTCAGGGGCGAAATCAAATACATCAACGACCGTTCCGGCCACTTCATGAACCGCAACATGACCGCAGCTGAACGAGCGAGCGTACAGGCAGAAGCAGAAGCCGCATTTGCCCGCGAGGGTGCAGACTCCGCAGGTAAGTTCCAGTTCTGGGTACAGCGGCCGAGGAACCAGTGAGCATGAGCAACCAAGAACGTTTCCGTAGAATCTTGTCGGACTTGTCTTCAATCCGCGAAGAGATACTCGTTGCCCGGACCTTGAAGGGCCGTATCGACGAGCTGGTCACCATCGCAGAAGAGGATGCAGAAGGTCGGCCTTCCTACGTCGAGCAGTTTCAGATGCTTCTCGCAAATGACTATGCCGGCCCGTGGGAGGTACTTCCCTACGCAATGTTCCGGTTGAGATGGGAGGAGGTTCGTTCACGGGCTGACCAGAATCTTCGGTCCTTGCAAGCCGAGGGAGGTCCTCCATCGAGCTATGGACGGTATCTGGAGACGGTTCTCGAAGCCTTCGATGATGCATGGCCCGATGCTGATCTGTGGGAGTAGAGATTTGGCGGACGCCACACGGGCCAAGGAGCACGGTGGCTACCAGCGAGGCCCGGCACACAAGTCACGGGCCGAGCGGCAGGGCGGTTCGGTGTGCACTTTGTGCACGAAGCTTTGATCCCAGGATGTGAACGCGGGCGAGCCGGGACAGCGAGCACACGCATCGTCGGAGGTCGAAGGAACGAAGTCCCCCTCCGACTACCCGCGTGCCCGCGCTGCCTCCCGCCGAAACAGCCGCGACAACGTGACCGCCGACCACGCCGAGTGCCGCGCTCGAATCCCACGGTCGTCGCAGTACGCCGCCAGTTCGCGGAGGCTCCGTGTCCGTCGAAGCCGTTTCAGGCGACGGATCATGTTCTGCTCGTGCGCATCCCTGACCACGCGGATGCCGTCGTCGGTCAGGCTATAGCCGTAGGGGATGCCGCCGACCCGTTGGCCCTTCGACTTTTTGGCCGCAAGCGCAGCCTTCGTACGCGCCCGGATTAGCGCCCGCTCGAACTCGGACACGGCGTCTATCATGGTGCGCAGGAGCTTGTCCTCCGGCGATCCGCCCGCGGCCACGCCATCGGCAGTCTGCACTACGGCACCATGGGACTCGACGACGCGTTCGAGCACAGCTGCGATCACAGTGTCGCGCGCAAGACGGTCACGCTTGGCGGCGAGGAGCACACCGGCTCCGTGTACACGCAGAGCATCGAGTGCGGCCATGAGACCAGGACGCTTATCGATGGCCGTCCCGCCCGACACCCCGATGTCTTCGTGGACACAGACGAGCTCGGCACCCTTCGCTGCGCACCAACGCGTCAACGCGTCGAGCTGAGCTTGCCGGCCGTGGTCTTGGCGCGCCGTGGAGACACGAACGTAGCCGACCACGACGAGGGGATTTCCAGCCTTTGTTCTTCGACGGCGAGGCGTTTCGCTCACTTTTGAGTGTACCGGCCGTTCCTCGCTGTGTACGCGAGTTCGCAGAACGAGCGCGAATGCTCGGAGCTATCCGACGCTGCGCGCGAGGTGGGGTGGGAAACCAGCGGGTGACGGCCGTCCGCTGTCCGAGCGCGAAATGCATGATCACCGACATTTCCATCTGGGGAGAGCGCGTCGGAGCGCACGCCCTGGGGGCCGAACGGCCAGTGCGTCATCGATTCTCGCAGCGACCGCGCGTTGGACCGTTCCCGTGGAAATGCTGGCGAGACCAACATCTCTTTGACCTGGGCAGGTCACCGCAGCCGTTGGTGGTCAATGCGCTTTTCCTCCAGTGCGGCCTCGAACTCGTCGAGGTCGAAGACGGCCGTGGCCAGGGTCATCGCTGCGTGTGCGCGTTGCCGCTGGTCGAGGGATTCGGTGACCGCCACGTAGTCGGCCAGCGCAAGGCAGAGTCGCCGACCAACGCGGCGTTCGTGTTCACGCAACGACAGCTCGCGCATCTTCGTGGATAGCTTGCGTAGCCGTCCGGCGTCGGGAGAGACGCTAGCGGCGGCTTGCACGACCTCCCACCTTGGGTCCAGCGGGCAGCGGCACGGGCGAGTGCGCGTCGGGAGGACCAGGCGTCGCCAGTGGGTCCCTTCCAGCCAGAAGCGCCCGAGCGCCCCCTGGTCGAGAAGGAGCGCGGGGTCTGTGAGGTCGAAGACCTCGCCAGTCTGCGCGTCGTAGAGGCACAGCGCGCGCCGATTCCCGCGGACTTCGACGCGTCGGACGACTTGGGCACCGTCCCAGCCATGCATGCCCCAGATAGGACCGTAGATACTCGTAGCCGGGTTCCCGCCAGCGGCGATGAGTTGCTGCGTTTTGTCGTGGGATTCGAGGGAGAGGGAGTGCTTGGTCGTGCGACGCCCGAAGCGGATCGTGTCCACCTCGCCACCCGCTCGGGCACGGCTATGGAATGTCTCCTTGCCCGACACGCCATGGAAGTTCTTCATGTCCTCGTAGTCGAAATGCAGGCCGGTGAAGTCCGCACACACTTCCAACGTGTGTACGCGCCAGCCGATGGAGCCCGCATCGCGCAAGCCTGTACACGCAGCTTCCAGGAACCAGGCCGACGCCCAAGGTAGCCACGTTGCCGCCCAGCGCTCCACCCCGTTCATCCAGAGCGCTTCCTTGTGCGCGATGACTTCGACCTGCCCGCCATGATGGGTGGCGAGCGTTGCCTGTCCCGGGAGGTACAGCGTGATCTGCTTCCTGCCGACCTTGGCGATCTTGAACTTGATGCAGGTGCCCGGGTCGTCCGGGTGCGGTAGCTCGACGACGCGCGGGCGGCAGTGGGCCAGCAGCATGCACTCGGTCAACGCGGAGCGCGTTTCAGCGGCCCAGGCTGCCCGAGGCGCGCGGACCATGAACGATGTGGCTCCGTCTACGCGAGGCGGACAGACGCAGCGGACTTCGGGCGGTCCGGGTCGCTGGGGCTTGGGTCGAGAGCTTGTGGGCTCGCTGGGCTCGCCAGTCGGCTGCGCCGACAGAACCGGGGGGTGGTGGCGAACCACACCCCCCGTTCCAAAGGGCCGAGGTTCATCGTCTGGATGGTCATCTTGCATGGGGGCAGGACTTGGCCCGATCGCTGCCGCTTTTCGCGACCCTGGCGCGAACCACGGACCGGCGTGTTCACACAGGAGGCGGCGCGGCGACGTGCTGGAACCGGGTGTGCACGCGATGCGCCCAGGATGATCATCGCGCAGCTCCACGTGGACTTGGACGGGGCCGAGTGCGTGACGGCATGGCTGGGCCACGAAAACCCGAGCGCTCACGAAAAATCGCGGTCGATTCGGGCAAGTCCTGGATTGATGGCCCGACAAGCCGCTTGCTCTCACCGCGAACGGGTGTTTCCGTTCCCGTGCGTGCCTGAAGCGATTGCGTCCCGCATCGCCCTTCAGCCCCGCGAAACAGCGGGGAAGCGTCCTCATCGCTACGCGCTGCCGAGGCGGTCGGCGTCGGTGACCTCGGCTGGGAGGTCGAGGTAGGCCCATGCCGAAGCGCGGCGAGACGCGGCCTCGTCCCGATGTCGGCGACACCTCCGACCCGGCGACGATGGCGTTCTTCGTACGGCGCTACAGCAAGTGGCTCAAGGTCCGGCACTACTCGGCGCGGACGATCGAGAACCGCGAGTACTACCTTGGCTTCTTCGTAGCGTGGACGCTGGAGCGCGGCATCACACGGCCGACGGAGGTGACGCGACCGATGCTGGAGGACTACCAAGAGCATCTCTTCGACCACCGGCAAGCCGATGGTTCGCCGCTCACCGCTCCGTCGCAGTTGTCGCGGCTTGTCGCCGTTCGCGCCTTCTTCAAGTGGCTCAGCAAGTGTGACTTGTTGCTTGCGAACCCGGCGTCGGAGCTTGAACTCCCCCGGGTCGGGCGGAACCTGCCCAAGAATGTGATGGGCTTGGCTGAGGTCCGTCGCGTGTTCGCGCAGCCTGACCTGACCAGCCGCAACGGTGTGCGCGACCGGGCGATCATGGAGGTGCTCTACTCAACGGGCATCAGGCGGATGGAGCTGTGCAACCTGCTCCTTGGGGACGTGACTCAAGATCGTGGCCTCGTCACCGTGCGTCGGGGGAAGGGCAACAAGGATCGCATCGTGCCCATCGGTCATCGTGCGCTCGCGTGGATCGCCAAGTACGTGGACGAGCACCGCCCGACGCCCGCCGATGGCTACGAGGACGCGCTGTTCCTGACCATTCAGGGACGCAGCATCACCACGAACCGCCTGACGATGATCGTCCGTGAACACATGCGGGCGGCCGGCGTCGTCAACTCGGGATCGTGCCACGCGTTCCGGCATGCGATGGCAACGGGCATGCTCGACAACGATGCCGACATCCGGTTCATCCAAGAGCAGCTTGGACACGCTGAACTCTCGACGACGCAGATCTACACGCGGGTGTCGGTGAAGAAGTTGCAAGAAGTGCACGCGCGCACGCACCCCGTGAACGCGTTGGACGACCTCGACGAGTTGGGCGAGGCCGCCGACCTACCTGGCAGCCGGCGCCATTAGACGTGGGTGGCCACTACGGGGTTGTGTCACCAAGGGCGAGCCGAATCGCGGATCTGTCCCCGCTTTTCCATGCCGAGATCAAGTGGGAGCCCTTCTCCGTGAGCCTCACGTCGGCCCAGTACTGGGCTCGACCCGGCGAACCATCGCCATACCCGCACCCCTCGTCGAGGCGAACGAGCCCGGAGCTGATTAAGCGGGCGAACCGGAGCAGTCCGTCGAGCGAGACAGGAGCATGGCCCGAGAGAGCGTCGAGGAAGAGGAGGAGCTCGACGGACTGAGCGTCGAACGCCCGGCCCAGCGCAACCAACATGCCCTTCCAAACCCCTATCGACTCGTCTCGGATCTCACCGCGGTGGTACAGAGCGTGGCAGGTCGGGCAGAGCGCGAGTAGGTTGCCAATCTCGTTTCCGCCCCCCTTGGACACCTCGACGATGTGGTGCAGGTCGATCGCAAGAATCTGACGGCACGTCGGGACGGCGCAGCGATAGCCCGCCTCCGTCAGGACGGTTACTTTCACGTCTACCGGAACCTTCTTGCGCTTCTTTGACCGTTCGGGCTCGCCGCTCACGCGCCGATCCTAGTCCACCCTGGTTCGCTCGGCTATCCGGCCGACTACGAGGTCCGCTACTCCCCCCTTGCCGCAGGGGGGGGAGGACGCCGGGTTTCCGATGCTCGTAGAACGCACATTCTGGAGGGAGACGCCGGGGTCCCAGGTTCTGGCCACGGCCCCAACCGCGGCAGCACTCAGGGGGCGTTCCCAGATACTTGGACCGACGATCAGGCGATCGCAGCCATCGAACGGGTAGCCAACTCGCCAGCATCCACATGGAAGCAGGCCACAGGCCCGGGGTATGTCAATGCACCAGTTCACGTGGGAGGGCCCCGACCCGGCACGCCGACGGCCACGAGAGGTGGCGGCCCCATTCGCCATACGGTTCGTGGACGCGACCATGGTCTCGATATCGAGCTGGTGGTCGAAGTAGGACCCGGCGCCGAGGGCATCATCACTGGATACGTGCGAAGATAGTGAACGAGAGGGAACAAAGCGTGAGCACTCAGGAATCACTCGACGACCGGATCGAACACCTCCTTGGACTCATCGCGGCCGACGCACCGGACTTTCCGCTCGCCGACGCGAAATCCTTGGTGGGCTACAATGAGCAGAAGGTCGCCTTGGAGAACCTGTGCGTGAACCTGTACGAGGTGGACGCGCCGCTTCGGCCGGAAACTCGGTCGGCGTTGGTTGCGGTCTGTCGGGACATAGGCCTTGACGAGGCTCGATACTGGCGCGTCTTCGTCGAACAGGGATAGTCGCTCGGCGCCGACACCGGATGCCGCCAGAGTGTGTGCTGAGTGGCTTGTGGACCGCTCCGCCCACGCTCAAGGTCGCCAAACACTGCGCTCCCCCAGACCGCGGGTACAGACGCCGGTGAAAGACGCCGGGTGGGGGTCGACGGAAACAGGCCCCCTCTCCCGGCCCGCCATGTTGGCCACGATCATGCCGAGCCAAGTCCTGCTCGGCTACCACTCACCGACGCGGGCGAGGATGCCGTGCTCGGAGTTCGCGATTCGACTCGGTGTGCACTTTGTGCACGAGCCCCCGATCTATGGACGTGAACGCGACCGAGCCAAGGCAACAGGCACACCCTGCGAACGACCCGCCCCGCGGGCGGTGGCGGCACCGAGAACGTCCAGGACCTTCTCTATTTCTACGACGCGGTCGGCAACATCACTGACACCCGTGACGACGCGCAGCAGACCGTGTTCTTTAACAACGCCGTCATCAAGCCGCATCAGGCGTACGAGTACGATGCGTTGTACCGCTTGGTGTATGCCAGCGGCCGTGAGCACGTTTCGTTGGAGCAGCCCGCGAACACGGAGCATCCCGTCGGGCCGCTGCCGAACCCCAATGACCCGCAGGCACTTCGCAGCTACGTCGAGCGCTACGACTACGACAACGTCGGGAACATCCTCCAGATGCGGCACGAGGCCGTCGGCGGAAGCTGGACGCGGCGCTACGACTATGCCGCCGACGGCAACCGCCTGCTCGCCACTAGCGTCCCAGGCGATGGGCCGGGTGTGCACGGTGCTGTGTACGCCTACAATAGCCACGGCAGCATGAGCGCCATGCCCCATCTCGCGGCGGTCGACTGGGATCTCGGCGAGCAGATGCGCCACGCCGACCTCGGCGGGGGCGGGGACGTGTGGTTTGTCTACTACTCCGCGGGGCAGCGCGTGCGCAAGGTGCAAGTGAACGCCGCGGGGTCGACGAGGACCGAGCGGATCTACCTGGGTGGCTACGAGGTGTATCGCGAGCACGTCGGCGGTGCGCTACGGAACGAGCGGCAGACGCTCCACGTGGCCGATGGCAGCGGGCGTGTGTGCATGCTGGAGACGCAGACGGTTGACGACGGTGTCGAGGTCGTCGGGGCAGCGAACACGTCGCGGTATCAGTATGGCAATCACCTGGGGTCGGTGGGGCTTGAGCTTGATGGCTCAGCGCTGCTGATCTCGTACGAGGAGTTTCATCCGTACGGGAGCACGGCGTATCGGGCGGCGAATTCAGCGATCGAGGTGAGCGCGAGTCGGTATCGGTATACGGGGCAGGAGCGCGACGAGGAGACGGGGCTCGGGCACCACGGGGCGCGGTATTACGCGGGGTGGCTAGGACGGTGGACGAGTGCCGATCCGATCGGGTTGGGGGATGGGGTCAATCGGTTCGCGTATGTAGGGGGCAACCCCATCGGCGCGCGTGACTCGAGTGGAACAGCCGCAGAAGACGAAGTCACGCAAGGTCGGCCTGATCCTTCAAAACCTGTAGCGAAGGCGCATGTCGATCGGGGAGAGCGCGGGCAAGTCCGGCTCCGAGGACTCGATTCCGCACCAGGCGTTGGAGTCGAGTTTCGTTTTGGGCGCGGCAGTCGACCCACGAACGAATCGACTCCACCAGCGGCCGACAACGAGAGGACAATACCTCTCACTGCGGCCGGGTATCCCGCAGCAGTACGCAAACCGGGCGTGTTCAGGGCGCTGGATGTACAACGAGAGGCGAACGCGCTGCGAGAGGGCCTACACCCGAGGCCAGCGGACAAGGCTTTTGTGCCCACTGAGACGCAAGCTGACATGACTTTTCGACAAACACGTCCAGGAGGAGACAAACTAGCAAAGGGTACCAACCGTATCTCTTTCGGGGCAATTGAGCCTATCCTTGAGAACGTCGCAGGAGCTGGAGCGGAACGACCGATCGTCCGACTTGACCCAGCCTTGTTGCAACGCAGCGGAGGGAAGTACCTGCCCCAGGCTGTTCTCCTGCAAGATATCGAACAAGTGCGGGCACGGGAGGCCGCCGCTCTGGAGGGGCTCGAGAGTCAAGGTGGGAGCAAACGAATGATCAAGCGAACATCTAGCCGTGTTAGAGGAACGGAAGTCGCACAGCAGAAGATCGTCGAATTTAGGGAGTCCCACACAGTGGGGCCAGTACCACCCGAAGCCATTTCGCCGGTAGCGGATGCCGCGGCTACCGCGCGCGCAGAGCGGCTTGGGAGCGGCCTCTCAAGAGTTGGCCGAGGTATCGCTGCCGTGGGTATAGGGATGGCGATTGCCCGGATTGGTTCGGCGGACCGGGAGGACTTGCCCAGGGTCATCGCTGAAGAAATCGGTGCGCTAGGGCTCGGGGTTGCTGGGGCGGCTGCGGGTGCCAAGTTGGGTGTCGCGATCGGCGCATTCCTCGGTCCTGTTGGGGCAGTTGTCGGTGGCTTTGTGGGGGGGTTGCTGGGAGGGGTCGGATTCGGGATCCTCGGCGCTGACCTGGGCAGGACCTTCCATCGCGACTACCTTGTTGAGTGAAAGCACAAAATGGACGACCTACCCAAAATGATGGGAGAGCCTGAAGCTCGCCTGCGCCAACGAGCCATAGAGCTACTCGCGGACAAGTACTTCGGAAGATGCATCGTGATCCCCAGCGCGTTGGAGGACGCGCTGATCGGTACACTCAAGGACGATCCAGACCCGGAGGTGCGGCGGTTTGCACTTGAGAAAGTCTCCTTACAGTTCGAGTGGTGGGGGGACTCGCCTATTGGTCCCGTGAACCTCCGTCTCCGAGAACGCATCCTTTCTACACTTCCTGCGTCGCTCGGAGAGGCCGCGGACATAGGTCTCGCCAGAGCCGTAGGGGAAATCTTGGGGAGACTCGGAGCAGTACGAGATCTTGCGAAGGTCCCGGACGTTGTGAGTTCATGCCATGCTTTCAAAGAGGCGCTACTAGATGGTCTGAGCAGGCGCGAACTGTACGAGGAATCAGAGTCCCTGCTGCAGCAGCTAGTCCAAGATACAGACGTTGAAATACGGCGTGGGGCTCAGGAACTATTGGACGACCATTGATCATGTTGCGCAGATGCTGCATGTCCATCTCGGTGGAGCTGGAGTGGAGGATGAGGCGATGAGGCGCTGCATGTGCCGCCCGTACTCACACGGTCGTGGTTTCATGTGGGTCAGTACATGGGGCACGCGACGCGGTCGCAGCAGCATGCGCAGGAGTATTGGTCGGGTGATGCCCAGGCGGAGCTGCTCGGGGAT
>WURV02215752.1:0-10732 GCA_011762755.2 Epimenia babai
AGGTCCGAGGGGTAAGACGTCCTTGTCATGCCCTATCTATCGGGCATAAAGGGACTTCTCGTACACGTTCTAAGCGGTTTCCGTTTGCGGTGTACTACCGTGTTGCGGAAGAAGTCGTCCAGATCTGGGCGGTGCTGGATTGCCGACGCGATCCCGCTCGTGCCGTCAAGCGCCTTACGGACCCCAAAACATAACCAATGGCTTGTAGCCCACCATCTCCCCGTCGCGTAGCTGCAACCATTCGACCTGTGCGCGTCGCCCCGCGTCGGGCCCGACGGTGTGGCGCAGGTTCAGCCGGAGGTACGCCGCCAGCATCGTCGGGGACATCACGCGCAGCTGCGGCGGCAGGTCCGTCGGGTCGGGCGTCAGGTTCAAAAACCCCGGCAGCCCCGCGACGCCCCCCAAGCTATGACACCCCACGCTCGCGCACTGGCGGTGCGTCAGCTCATAGCGCAGCGCGTCGCTGTACATGGCCCGGTATCGCTCGTCCCAGAACCGTTCGACCGCGCGGGCCTCGTCTTGGGTCACCCACGCGGTGAAGACGACGACGACACTGCCCTCGGGGTGGACGAGTTCAGGTAGATCGCCAAGCACCTGCGCGAGTGTGCGGTCGCGTTGCCACAACTGCTCGGGGTCGTCCCACCACGGCCCGCCAGGTGAGCCGATGCTTTGCAGCCCCTGCTTCGAGGGAACTCGGTCGGGGCCGAAGTCCCAATAGCGTTCGTCGACCGCGACGCCGGTGTGGCCGGAGATACCCAGAGGCACGGCACTGAGCGCGACGACAACGGTGAGTTTACGTGGCGGCTCGGTGATCCCGTCCGTGACGGGATCGGTGGCAAACCGATGCGCGCCACAGCCGGCCAGCATTGATGCGGCGATGAGGCAAAACACAAGCCCGAAGGGGCGTTTCATTTCATGGTCCTTTCCTTATGATGCTATCTTGGCTTGCATCTCGTCCGTGAGGGGGCGACGGAACACAAAACGTTGGTAGGTATAGCCCAGCAGCAGCAGCGTCACGCCGAGGCCGAGGAAACTGAACACGCGTAGCAGGTCATCGAGCCCGGCGGTGTCGAGGGCAAAGACCTTGGCCACGGCGACGAGCATGACGGCCAGTGAGCCGTAGCGCAGCGTCTCTAGCTTCGTGATGATCCCCCCGATGAGCAGCCCGATGCCGTAGACCACCCATGCCAAGGAGTAGGCGTACCACTCCCCGTCACTTGTCTCTAGCGACAGGTGCAGGATGCCGGCCTCGCTGAACCCCTGGCGCACGAGCAGTGACAAGAGCCCGAAGCCAAGCGCGATCGCCCCGCCACCGGCAGCGCGGGCCCAGGGAGTCTGTCGGTTGTGCCGGAGGATGCGGGCGAGGACGGCGAGCGCGAGGACCGCGGGGCCGTAGAGGTACCACAGCCCATTGAGAACGGGCGTCGCGCCGACGGCGTTTCGTGTCCACAGCGGGTTGGCGACGAGCCAGGTACCCGCCAACGAAGCGGCGAGGCCAAGCAGCCCCACGGCCAGGCCCGAGCCAATCAGCAGTCGCCGCAACTCGCGCATTCGCATGCGCCAACCGACCAGCGCAAACGCGCCGCCCAGCCCCATCCAGCACAGGCCGTAGGTCGCCCACTCGTAGAGCGTGATGCTGAGCGTGTGCAGGTCTGCGGCTTGGAATCCATTGCGCACTTGCAGGCCGACGAAGCCGGTGACCAACAGCACACCGCCCAGGCGGAGGAAGCGTTTGTGGCCACAACCAGCCTGCGTTTCCTGCAACTGTGCGAACCACCAGCCCGCCGCAGCGGGGAGCAGATACGCGTAGCACAGCCCAAACACCAGCCACCCGCCGCCCGCGAGCCAGGGATCGACCAGCGGGTTTCCGACGAGCAGCATCACACCCAACGACACGCCCATGCCAACCGTCGCGACGACGCGCCCCGCCTGCCGTGTGAAGAACGAGCCGACCACCCGGGCGTAGCTCCACAGCGCCCACGCCAGCGCAAACAGCGCGAGCCCGTAGGTCCCGCGCTCGTAGAACCCGACACGCAACCGGTGCAGGTCGGCGAGGTTGTAGCTGTTACGCACCTGCATCACGACGAACACCGCCGCGAGGCCGACCGCGACGATGCGCAGCGCCCGTGCGACCGCGTCCTCATCGATCCGGTCGTACGTCCGCGCGAGCAGACACACGAGCACCGCAGGCAACGCGTAGAGGTATAGCATCCCGAACATCAGCGACACACCACCGGCCAGATCATACCCCAGCGGGTTGCCAAAGAGCACGGGCCCGACGACCGACAGCACCACGCCCAATATCCCGACGCTCGTCCCGACAAAGCCGACCGTCCCCAACCCCAGCCGACGCGCGGCATAGGCCACACCCAGCCCAAGCGACATCAAGACCACCGCGTACGTCGGCCACTCGTAGAGCAGGACCGACTCGGCCATAAAAACCTCGGGGTGGAACCCGTCGCGCACCAGGGCCACACAGCCCACCGCCAGCGCGCCGACGGCCAGACCCTGCAGTGGCTGACTCAGCGCTGCGAAGCCCGCGCGGTGCGCGACGTAGGCCGTTACGCCGAAGCACAGCGCCGCGAGGCCGTAGACCACCAGCAATGTGTTGTAGACCACCACGCCGCCGATCTCGATCATGAACGGCCCGGGCACGATCAGCAGCACCGCCGACCCCGCCGTCAGCGCGGCCGAGGCAACCGTCAACACCGGCAGGCGCAGCTTCCACCCCGCGACCCCCGCCGCCGCGCCCAGCGCCGCCCAGCCCACCGCCAGCCACGGGTGATTCAAGCCAAAGACCGCCGCCAACCCCGCAAGCCCCACACACGAAAGCGCATACGCCGACGCCGACCAAAAATCCCCCTCCCGCGCCCCCTTAGCCGGAGCCGCTTCAGCGGCCGGTTCCCCAACCCCGCCGTGCTCCCGCAACCACCCCCGGACCAGCGGCCAGGCCGCGAGCGCGTACACCAACGACACGCCCGCAAACCATGGCCACCAGCCGGCCCGGAAGCCGCCCGCCCCGGAGTTTGCCCCCCCACCCCCAGTAAACGCCACCACCAAACACACTGGGCCCGATAGCGCCGACAACAGCGCGAACGTCTTGCGCCGCGTCGGCCACCACTGCGCCGCATAACCGCCCAGCCCGAATAGCAAACCAAACGCGATCGTCCCCCGCCAAAGCACCGTCAGGTCCGCCGGGCCCATGCCCCACCACCGGGCCAGCCCCGCGCCCAGCAGCACCACCGCGCCCAAGCCGAACGACACCCAACTCAGCAGCGTGTACCGCGCATCCAGCCGCGCGAGCACAAGCGTACCCGCGCTCATCAGCCCGAGCATGACGAGGTCCTGCCCCTGGTAGCCGCTGTTCACCACCAAAACCGCCAACAGCGCGACTGCCGACCCTGCCGCGCCGATCGCCAACCAAAACTTCTGCGCCATCGAGCCGTCCGCCGAGCCGAAGGCCTCGGAGCCCGGTCGGCCGTGTACCAGCGCCGTGTTGACCACGAAGATCACGGCCGTGCCCATCAGGAGCAGGGCCGTGGCCCCGCGATCCATGTCCGCATCACCGCCGAACGCGACGTAGCCCAGCGCCCCCGCTACCGACCCCAGCAAGGTCAGCGCGCTGATCCCCAGCCAGCCACGTTTACGCGTCAACGCCAGCACACCCAACTCCAGCGCCAGCAGGTACACCACCATCGCCGGCTGACTCGGCAACGCCTCGCCCAACAGCGGCGGCAACGCGAACCCACCGATGAGGCCCAGCAGCGCGACCAACGGCCCAAACCGCAGCGACAGCACCACCGCGCCCACGGTCACCCCGGCCATCAGCATGAACGCCGTCACCGGCCCGATCAGGTCATACAACGCGTGCCCGGCATAGACCGTCCCGAACAACACCGCGACCCCCGCCCCGCAAGCCGCCTGCGCGATCTGCACGTACCGACCCGCCGCCCGAGGACGGAGCCACTCGGCCACGCCAATCAACGCAACCCCAAACACCCCCGCCGCGATCACACGCATCGGCTCGGTGATGTAATCGTTCTCGAAGCCAAATTTCAGCAGGAACGCCCCGGTCAGCACCAGCGCAATCGCGCCGATCCAGACAAAGACCTTCCCGCCCAAGAGCATCTCGAAGTTCAGCGCAGCGGACCGCGCGGGCTCGGGTGCTTCTACTGGTCGGACACCGCTGTCTACGCCCATCCCAAGGCCGGGGGCTTCGCCACGCGATTCATCGGTAAGCAATGCATCACCCGAGTACGAAGTGTCGGCGTGTGTTGACACAACTTCAGAATGCGAAGCGGCAGCGCGTGCTTCTGCCTCGACCTCTTCCGGCTTGGGCTGCACTGGAGGAACGAAAGGGATATCTGCGCTGCCGTCTGATGTCTCTACCCCACGGCCGGCTTTTTCTTGCTCTGACGACTTCTCCGTGGCCGCCTCTTCTGCCGCACGGGCCGTATCCTTGGCCCGGCGGAAAGCCGCGAGCGATGCATTGGGCTCGGCAACCGGATCCGACGAGGCCGGGGCCGTGGGCTCGGGCGCGGCTTCTGAGGTGGGTTCGGGCGCGGGCTCGAGTGACTCGTGCGCCTCGGCCACCTCCGCCCCGCCGCCGCGTTCGAGCAGGCCCAGCCGGCCCGACAGCGCATCCATGCGTCGGCCGTGCTGGCGTTCGAGCGTCAGCATCCGCCCCTGCGTCGCCGACAGACGGCCCGCGAGCGACCCCGCGTATACCCACTGCACCACCACGGTCACCAGTAAGACCACCGAGAGGAGGATGAAGACGACCAGCAGCTCTTGCATGACACGCTCCCGAGTTAGCGATTACTTACTTTTTGACCCCAAAAGAAATCCCGACACGATCCAGCCGATGTCCGACTCGAAGAAAACTGGCCCAGTGCCCGCCCTACCCCCGCCCTTCCAGCAGCAACCGCCCCGCCTCTGCGACGAGCATCTTCCGCTTCGCGGCACTCAGCAGCCCCGTCTCCCGACCGATGTCCGCCGCCGTCGCGACCCCCAGCACCGCCCACGCCGCCACCGCCGGCCCCGGAAGTTGGCCTTCACTTGCGCCCCCGCCTCCGTGTTCGCGGTGTTCGGCGATCTGGGCTTCGATGACCCGCGTGAACTTGCCGTACATCCGCTTGAGGGCGGCGCGTACGTCCGGGTCGTCGGTCTCGCTCAGCGCCGCAAACGTGATGCGGTAAAAACCCGATTCGCCGCGGTGCGCCGCGTCGTAAGCCAGGATGCGTTCCGACGCCGTGGGACCGGCCGAGTCTGCCTCGGCGTCATCGATCATCCCCTGCCAGCGCGTCATCGTCGCATCAAACAGGTAATCGATCGACGCGACGAACATCGCCTTCTTGTCCGCCCATAGCCGGTAGAGGATGTTCTCCTGCACCCCACACCGCGCGGCCAGGGCCTTGGTCGTCGCCTTGCGGTAGCCCAGCTCGCTAAACGCCTTGGCGACGATCGGCATGAGTTCCACCCGCTTCTCTTTGGTCTTGTTGGGTCGTGCCATGGCCGGGGGCTCTCCTGTAGTTTCGTATGTGCCAGCATACATAACCAGCATCGGCAAGTCAAGGGCAGCCACTTGAGCGGCGGGGTGTAGGACTGAAACGCCCGTTTAGACAGCACGAACTGCGACCGCGACACTGGACCGCCAGCCCGCTACAGTTTGCCAACCCCGGTGGAGGCCCCCGCCTACACCCTACGCCCTAAACCCTAAACCCTCCCCCCTCCACCATGCCCATCCGATTCGCCCTCCCACGACTCACCGCCAGCCGCAACGGCATGACCGCGACCCGCGACCGCTGGGCCAAGCTGCTCTGCGACACCGGCCCCCCGGAAGTCGCTCACGCCGAAGACGACGGCTTCCGGTCCGGGGATATCGCCGTCGTCCTCAACGGCTACAAGTCCCGCGAGACGATCCGCCAGGTCCGGGCCGAGCACGGCGATCGCGTCAAGCTCGTCGTCTGCATGACCGGCACGGACCTCTACCGCGACCTGCCCGCGAACCCGCAGTGGTACGACAACCTCGACCTCGCCGACGCCTTGGTTCTGCTTCACCCCGGAGCCGAACGCGCCCTGCCCGAGCGGCTGCGGGCCAAAGCCACCGTCATCGTGCAGTCGGCGACCCTCACGCTCGACCCCGGCGACGTCGAGCAAGACCCCGACCACTTCGACCTCTGTGTGCTGGGCCACCTGCGGGAGGTCAAAGACCCGATGCGCGCGGCCGAGGCCTCGCGGCTGCTGCCCGCCTCGTCACGCCTCCAGATCACCCACGCGGGCAAGGCGTTGTCACCCGAGTACGAAGCGCTCGCCAAGCGCGAAATGGCGGAGAACCCCCGCTACCGCTGGGTCGGCGAGCAGAACCGCGCGGGCACCGAACGCGTCCTCTTGCAGAGCCGAGGCATGGTGCTGTCGTCACGATTGGAAGGCGGCGCCAACGTCATCGGCGAATCCGTCGTCGCGGGCCGGCCCGTCCTCAGCTCACGCACCGCATGCGCCGAGGGGCTGCTGGGCCAAGACTACCCCGGCCTCTTCGACATCGGCGACACCCAGACACTGGCGACACTGATGCACCAACTCGAAACCGACGACGCCTTCCGAGCCGACCTCTCGGCACGCTGTGAAGCACTACGCCCGATGTTTGACCCCGCGACCGAACGCGCGGCACTCGCCGCGTTTTTTGATGCACTACTATAGAACTCTAGCAATCAGATTCCGACGAAACACACGGCGCTTTGACGAATAACTGCATTGCATTGCTAGGCTTTGTGCTGTTCTAAAAACTCTAAAAACTCCTCACGAACCTGCTGCGGATCCCCGTAAATACCACTGTCTGCAAGGTCCAATGCGTCCCAATAGTTCAGCAGCGGACTATACCCCGAGAGATTCGTTTCGTAGGCGCACCAGAAGTAAAGCCTCTTAGCCACATCTTCGTATGTACATGCCCGACCCTTCAACGCCTTGAGAACAATCCCAAAAAGAATCCGGAAAGCTGCTTCTTCTTCTGCTTCCAACGCCAGCTCGTTGAGGTGAGTTAGCGCAGCATGGTCGCTTGTAGACAGCGAAAGCTCAATAAAAGCGACACTTGGTTCATCCTCAGCGGAGATTACGCCATCAGACCACTCGACCACTTCTCTGAGCTCGACAGCGCCCAGTTGCAGCGCTTCTTGATACGCTTTTGCCTGTTCCGCATGGAATGCCATGTTTAGCCTAGCAACTGATTGAATGATTCCATTGAGCACGGGTTTTGGCAGATTCAATGGCAGGATCACCATCAAATCGCGCATCTCGTTGAGGCGACATCGCCCGTCTACAGACCAAGTATAGTTGGGTGCCACACAACTGACCCGAAGGGTCTGCTGTGTGCGGGGCGCGTGTACCTTTGTCTCCTATCGGGCACACAGCAGGCCTGCGGCCAGTTGTGTGGCACCCTTCGATACTCGCGAGTTAGCGGCCGATCGACAACCCATCAAACGCCACTTCCATGCGTGTATTCAGGGATGGTCACACTCCCCGATATCTTCGTTCCACACCTCGGGGTGCTCGCGTTGGAACTTTGCCATGAGCTGCTTGCAACCGGCGTGGTCGAGGTGGACCATCTCGACGCCGCGCTCGCGGAGCAGGTCCTCGGCCCCCATGAAGTTTTCGTTCTCGCCGATGATGATCCGTGGGATCTTCAGGAGCAGCGCCGTGCCGCTGCACATGATGCACGGGCTCAGCGTGGTGACGAGGGTGAGCTTGTGCCAGTCGCGGCGGCGGCCGGCATTACGGATACAGTCGGTCTCGCCGTGGGACGTGGGGTCGTTGGTCTGCACCCGCCGGTTGTGGCCGCGCGCGACGACCTGCTCGGCCAGCGTCGCCTGGCTCGGGTCCACCAGCACGGCACCGATCGGCAGCCCCCCCGCGTCGTAGCTCTTCTGCGCCTGCGCCAACGCCTCGGCCATCCAGACTTGATACTGATCCATCACACATCCCCTAAGTTTTGGATACCACACACGCCCCCCGACCGGTATCCTACGCGACCCATGCCCGGATTGTTCATCCTTTTCCTGACCGCCCTCGCCCTGATCTCACTCATCGGGTCGGCCGGCATCCTGTTCTCGATCCACCGCCCCCGGCGGAAGACCTTCGCCGTCGCGCTCGCCCTGGGCTGCCCCACCGAGCCCGCCGACCTCGACCTCGAAGGCGAAGAGGCGACCTTCAACCTGCCCGGCCCGGGCCCGGGATACACCAGCCCCGGCTGGATCATCCGGGGCGGGAAGCCCGACGGGCCCCTGGTCATCATCCTCCACGGCCACCGCGACTCGCGCTACGGCGCGCTCTACCGGGCCAAGATGCTCGCCCCCTACGCCAGCCGCCTCGTCGTCTTCGACTGGCCGGCGCACGGCGACTGCACCGCGCCCTGGATGGTCTTCGGGCAGCGCGAGGTCGAAGACGTCCTCGCCGTGCTGGACGGGTTGCCTGACAACGCTCAAGCCCAATCCGCCGTCCTCTTCGGCTACTCCCTGGGCGCGCAGATCGCCATCAAGACCGCCGCGCTGCACCCCGGCCGCTTCACCGGCGTCATCGCCGATGGACCCTACCGGCGGTGGGACTCGCCCATCCGCATGCACATGAAACGCATGCGGCTCCCCGCCCCGCTGTTCATCTATCCCATCGCCGGGTACTACCTCCTGCGTGGCTACCTGCCGGGCTTTGACCGAGCCAAGTTCGCCGAACAACTCCGGTGCCCGCTGCTGGTGATCCACGGCACGCACGACCCGATCTGCCCCTTCGAGGAAGGCAAAGCGCTCGCCGACGCCGCACCCCATGGCAGGTTCACTCCTATCGACGGAGGCGGGCATATCAACCTCGATGGCCACGACGGGGAGACCTACCGGGCGGCGCTCGAGGCGTTCTTTTCGGGGCTTGAGAACTGATCGGTACAAGGGGTCACACGGGACGCTGCGCGTCGCCCGCTAAACGGTGAACCCCTACAATGACCGCCATGAACTACGCCCCCCTGATCGACCACACGATCCTCAAGGCCGAAGCCACACGCGACGATGTCATGCGTCTGTGCGATGAGGCGATCGAGCACGGTTTTGCATCCATCTGTGTCAACGGCTGCTTCGTGAAAGACGTGCGCGAGAAACTTGCCGACTCGCAGGTGAAGACATGCGCCGTGGCGGGGTTCCCGCTGGGGGCGATGAAGCCGACGGTCAAGGCGATCGAGGCAGTGTCGCTGGTGAAAGACGGTGCGGACGAGGTGGACTTTGTCGCGCACCTGCCGCACCTGCTGGCCAACGACCTGGACACGGCGCGGGCGGAGTACGCCGAGCTGGTGAAGGGCGTGCGGAGCGTGCTGCCGAGCGTAGTGGTGAAGGTGATTATCGAATCGGCCGCGTTGATGAAGGGCGCCGATGATGCCACCGCCGAGCAGCGGATCGCCACGGCTTGCCGCGCGGCGATGGAATCGGGCTGCGACTTCGTGAAGACCTCGACGGGCTTCCACCCCGCCGGCGGCGCGACGGTCGAAGCGGTGACACTGATGAAAAAGCACGCGGGGCCGATGAAAGTCAAGGCCTCGGGCGGCATCCGCACCGCCGAGGATGCGCAAAAGATGGTCGACGCCGGGGCCGACCGCCTGGGCTGCTCGGCGGGTGTCGCGATCGTGTCGGGGTCGGCGAGTGCGGGCGGGGCTTATTGACCTTATCTCACGCAAAGTCGCAAAGGCGCAAAGCCGAACGACTAGCGTTACCACAGTTTCCTTTGCGGCTTAGCGCCTTTGCGTGAGGCAGTTTCCCATGAACGATTTCCAACTCCAGAATCTCACCGTCGGCAAAGACCAGCCGTTGACCATCATCGCCGGGCCCTGCCAGATCGAGAGCAAGGACCTGTGCCTGCGCATCGGCGAACAGATGCAGGCGCGATGCGCCGAGCTTGGATTCCAGTACGTCTTCAAGGCGAGCTACGACAAGGCGAACCGGTCGTCGATCCACACGCCGCGCGGGCTGGGGATCGATGAAGGGCTGGCGACACTGGAAGACATCGGCAAGACGCTGGGCGTGCCGGTGACGACGGATGTCCACGAGCCGGCGCAGGCGACGGCCGCGGGGGAAGTCATCGACCTCTTGCAGATCCCGGCGTTCCTGTGTCGGCAGACGGACCTGCTAGTCGCCGCAGCCAAGACGGGCAAGGCGGTGAACGTGAAGAAGGGTCAGTTCCTGTCGCCGGGCGAGATGAAGAACGTGGTGGGCAAGCTGAGTGAAGCGGGCGCGGAACAAGCCGGCATCATGCTGACAGAACGCGGCACGTTCTTCGGCTACAACCGCTTGGTCAACGACTTCTGCGGGCTGGAGGACATGATGGCCTTTGGCTGGCCGGTGTGTTTTGATGTGACGCACTCGACCCAGCAACCCGGGGCCGAGGGGAACCAGTCGGGCGGTCGGCCCGAGCGTGCCCCGCTGCTCGCGCGGTGTGCGGTGGCGGCGGGCGTGCAAGCGCTCTTCATCGAGACCCACCCGGACCCCAAGAATGCGGCGAGCGACGGGGCGACGATGCTGCCGGTGGAGGTGGCGCTGGGGCTGCTGGGGGACTTGAAGAAGCTGCACAACGCGATGGGGTAGCCGCAGCGTCACGCACGGGAGCCCCACGGACACCGTCCGCGGGCTTTAGAACGTGTACGGGAAGTCCCTTTATGCCCGATAGATAGGGCATGACAAGGACGTCTTACCCCTCGGACCTGACT
>WURV02215763.1:0-10731 GCA_011762755.2 Epimenia babai
CATTCTGAATAAATGTGAGATTCATGCCTGTCATCGATACACCGACAACAACAATATAAGAGTATAACTATACATGATAAAGGATTACACACAAAAACACGAAATGCTGCAATATCACACTGACACTTCTTGTCTTGAAGTATGTCCTGAATAAATTAATCGAATAGAAACAAATTTTTTTATGAAATGTCTGTATTTTAATAAAGTTATCTGAATACTTGAAACCTGGAAACAACACCTGCCAATAATATACAAAGGAAACGAAGGATACCTACAATTATTGTATACTAACAAGGCTTATGGCAACATATAACTACTAGACCATGATTACTCCTAAGCACTTTGACAAGTTTCCGAAAGAATGAAACGCAGCAAATGTTTTACTTAAATAACTGATAGAGCTCTCGAGACATAATGAAACTGTTACTTTAAAAAATGTGGTCTAATAAAATGAATATGGTACAAGCGATCTTAACACCCAATAACTACATTCACTATAGGAAAAATCGATTAAGTTAGAATCCATTAGAAGCCTTTTATATGCCTTAGATTTTCTTTATATCATTCCATTTATGCCTAGATTGCAAATGTGAAGTACTACGAGGCTTATTTGAGAAATTCGCATGGCAATTACGACATTACCAGTTATTAAATGAGTTATCTATCCTTTACTGGAGTGAAAGTTTCAACTGCTAGTTACCAAACCTTCATACACCAATGTAACCCAACAAAAATTCACGCGCATCATCGTGTTTCATGTCTTCAGTGTTTCATGTCTTCAGCGTATTTCATGTAGCTTTTTCTGTCATTTTTCTTAGTAACGTGTATATATTGGGACATTAAAATGATTATAAAATAAAATAATTACATTTTCTTTTTCTATGGTGAGTAGCTTTTACAGCGTGATGTGCGTAAAAGATTGTACGCATTCTGCAAAATATACCTAAGTCAAAGGGAGCATGAAAAATTTATACAAAGGTACCACTAATACAAATATGACAATTATGTACCAAAATTATGGCTTTTACGTCCTCACACATAACCTACAAAATATTTCTTTAAATTATAGCGACTGTAGGAAGAGTTTATTAGTTTGACATATAATTTTCTACAATACTCACAAAAATTAATTAATTATAAGAAGGACTAAATTAGCAATGGTATGGTGATATAACTGACTCCATAAGAGTTATGGTCGAATCTACCCGACGTAAAGTTGTTTAGTGGTTTTACTGGACAGGCCTTCCCTCAGCCTGGATGAGTCAAAAACATTCGGAGAAGGAGTTGAGAGGCGCTCCTGTGGGATCGTCATGCACGTCGTCATCCACGTCACTGACCTCATCGTCGGGTACTTCCGCCTCCTGGTCATCACTGTCGTTGTTATCATTGTCCTGTGATTCTTGCGTTATTGGTACCTGTCGCATCATGAACACGGAGCAGCGGCAGTCAACTAAACCCACACTGAGAGATTTGTTTATATATCATCATCAAGAAAGCGATACAGAAGAAGCGGGCCAATCAAAAGCCATAACCACCGAGTAATATCTCAGAGGGACAAAGCTTATAAGCAACAGGATTTTCCTACAGCAACAACACACACATGGAACAAATTACAACTGTGCACAATCATACACCCGCGAATGTGAAAATTTATGAAGAGAGACATCTCATGCGATAGTACATCAACGAGCTGCGTACTACAAATAACTGATATTATGAATTTATTAGGATAAGGCTGGATAATGGTAGTATAGTAGTTAGATCGCTAGAAGTCAATCCAAACGACCCTGGATCAGTTCCCAGTCGGACCAGATCTCGGAATTTTTACCAAACAAAATTTTCGATCGACAGTTGAAATAAAAACTCAACCAATGAAGTGGTAAAGTTGATCCGTCACGATAGATATATACTGATATATATTTATCTTTTGCATGGTCGATGTATTCGAAGATGTCTGTGGTCAGGGGTATGTTTCAAATTCTTTAGATATATATGATCTATTAAATGATTTGAATGAGTTTGAGATAATTATTACGATAATAAAAAATTCGCATGCGGCAGAATTTCTTCAATATCTCGATTCTTCAAGTTTATAATCCACAAAATGAAAAAAAAATTTAGATTGACAAAGTAAGATAACAGGACAGAAATAGACAAGATAACTGGTTGAATAACTTACCTGTGATAAAATCTCTTCACCTTTAAGATCTCTATTCTTGAGGTTGCCCATCCAGAAAGCATCGAGACATTTGTTTAATGTCAGCATCGCTTTGACCCGATACACGAAGGCTTCAAGCGTACGTTTCACCATCGGTACTTGATTTGTGAGTGCAACATCCTTGACAATTTTCGAATGTCCGCAGATGTGGTGCAACGATCGCGTGCTAATCTGAAGTTGTTTCAGTAGACTCTGAATGTCAGCGTGGTGGTTTCTGAACATGTGATCTAACAGAGGCATTCCTAATCGCAGAAAGACGTCGACGACTCCGCGACCGTACTTCAACACCGTCATCAGGTTACTACGGCTGTCAAAAGTTTTGATGAGCTTCACCATAATCTGGAAAACCCGAACTATACGATTCCACGTGAGAAGCTTCGCCAGTTTTTCGTCGTGTGAATCCATCTTTGTTCCGGGTTGAATCTGTTTAGATAGTTCCAGAAGTTGTACTAATATCGCTCTATAGTAGACAGGATACGAACTTAAATGCAATGTTGGGTATGTGGAACTAGAATGAAATTTGTCAACTTGTATAATTTCCTCCATACCTTTAGTGGCAATATCTTCAACTCGTTCCAAACCATCTTCAGATGACTTGAAGTAGATCGTGATCACAGTCTGCAGGTTCTCATTAAATTTTGCGCCTTTATCGAGCTGAGCATCAACAGTAAGCCATTTTCGCTTCATAAAACCTTCGGCATGAGCACATATCCGAGCTTTGAAGGCAGCTATGTTGGAACGTTCCTGAATAACGCTTAACAATTTCAGTACATTCACCGCAGTGCTCAAAGTCGGCACGTTTGTGCCAAAATTCTCGATATATACAAAACAGATCTTAAATATTTCATGCGAAGATTTTTGAGATATTGCCGCGGGCTCGAAATGAGTAACCGTGGCAATCATGGCTCTTTTCATCACAGGACGACCCTCCTTACTCATGAACCCATTCCAGCTGTATATTGTCAAGAGAAGTTGCATCAGTAAATGGTAACATGAAGCCAGCTGCTGAGTATCTGGAGATCTGCTTTCTGAAACATCACCCATACCATCACTTTCAGAGTTCTCAACTTGAAAGAACCTCTGTATATTCTGCAAATGCTGACATAAAGATGGGAGTATTTTTGTAGCCTCGTTGACAATTTCATCAACTTTGTACTGATCTAAATGCGAATACCCATTATTCTTATCACTTTTCACATTTAAGAAGCTTTTACGAGGCAATTTAGTTCCAATCAAAGAATGACCTAACTTTAAGTTAAGATCACTCAAGAGCAATTCCAGCTGAGGTGGCTTTAACTGTATATCAGTTGGTGCATGAAGATTGTCAGCATCTAACGATGTATTAGTTACAAGGCCTGAACTCAATATCTTAAACACAGAGAGATCAAATTCTCTGAAGAAGCACCTATACTTCAACAAAATGTCTCTATCAAGTGAAAGATCATCAGTCTCCATTGCTTTGGAATCGCTATTTTTCATTTGTGAAGTCTGACTCTCTTGTGTTGTGGTAGCATGTTGATTTAAAGAGTCATCATCGCTATCATCCTTATCCTCAATCTCTTTTGCTTTTCTTTTACCGGATTTTCCTTTAACCTTCTGACCTTTACCCTTCTTGGTATTCTTCCCAGACTTGGCGGTGCTTAAAGAGGATACTGCAGAAACATCGCAATCAAACAGTGCTTGAGGTGGCTGATAATTTGGACAACACAGAAGAGCTTTCACCAACAAATCCTGCAGGTCGGTGATATTACCCAACCTTGAAATTATTTTTACTTTCATCTCGGGGTCTTTTTCACATGAGAACCCATTGATTAACTCACGAAACCAGTTTATAGTATAGAACAGAGCAGTACAAAAAGTGTTCTTTTCTTCAACTGACAAAGATTTCAGCTTGTTCACCGTTTCTTCTTGACAAGTCAAAAGTGGACATCCAAGGAGAGCATCTATTTGTTCGAGATTACTATTATTCCGCTTTTTTTCGCACATGCATAGCAAACGGAAGTGAGGTGCAAGACAAACTGGCGATAAACTAATGTTCACTGAACCTGGTATCTTCTTTGCATCATTTTCGATAAGTGGAAGCAAATTAATAGCAATACTTCCCTCATTTTCGTCATCTAGGCTATATAGCTTCTCCATTGGCAAGATAGATTTTGCATTAGAGATGTTGGTATCCAAATCGACAACAAAATTATTCAAAAATTCTTCGCTTATTTTCTCACTGATCAAATTTTCCACTTTGCTATTCACAGAACCTTTATTAATGATATCTGCCAACTCATCCATGAACAAGGCCATAGCTTCGGGAATATGGCTGCTACTGGAATGCACCAATTGATGCAAGTTCTTAACATCTTTGAACATATTGTCAGAAAAGTCTTCAGACTCGTTCAAAGAAATGCTGGCACCCCCATCATTCCCACATAGAGAAGGTGACGAAAGACTTTTTATAATCATTACAGCTCCTATAATCCCCATTCGTTTGTATTTCAAGTCAGTTTTAGACAGCTGCTTTCGTATGACGATGTGCAGATCATCCCGTACTAGGGAAGTTTCTCTATAATTGCAGAATGCCAATCGACCCAGTAAGGCGTAGAGTTTGCGGATCTGATTGATCGTCATGTTATCGAGATAATCCAGAATTCCACGAATGATAATAACAAATGGCTCAAGCCGAGATTGATTCTGTTCGGCGAGAGATGCTAGAATATCTAATGACGAGTCCATTTCTCCCGGTATACCACTTCCAATATGCGATACTAAATTGCCAATCAACTCCTGTCTGCCGTAACAATCGAAAGCAACAAATGACAGTTTGTACATCAAGCAAGCAATGTAGTTAATGCTTGGTTCCAATGATCTCAAAAGTGCTTCGGCTAATGCCAAGACTGTAGGAAAATACTCTACAATAACACGAGAATGACTATGAAAGGTTGTCTGCAAAAGACCTTCAGAGAAACAAGAAGAGCGTATCTTGTTTCTTACTAAACTTTCAATGGCTTTTTTCTTATTTGTTCCATATAGAATGAAGATCAAGAAAACGTCTAGAACTTTTTGATCAGTAGGATTGGTGACGTCTTCAATTACTCTTATCCATGCATCACAAACACTCTTTTGAAACAGTATTTGTGATTTTATGGTATCAAGCACTAATAGTTCATGACCTCTCTCACTTTGCCCATCGAAGTTTGATTGTCTCGACGTATTAGGAGTAGAAGAACAAGCCGGTGCAACCAAAGTATGGAGGTCCAGATTTTGACGAATTTTACTTATAATTTCAATCATATCATTAACAGGAACAGACTCTAACATGAACTTAATCAATATTGGTACATTATCAACGTCTGTTGATGGCAAAAGTGGCAGAATAGCACCACGTATGTCACTAGCGAGCTCAGCCTTGACATTCAAATTCCCCAAAGCATCGAGGATAGAGACAGTCAGATTTTTATCTTTGAGAAGTAATTCTTTCAGAGTTAGTGCTACTTCGTTCTGTTCTGCATCGTCGATGATCTCAGGGAGACTTGTGATAAGTTCGCGCTGAATACTTATAGGTGTAACGACCACGAGATCTAGAATCTTGCGAGCGAGCTGTTTGCTGTCAACGATCTTGTCCAACCAGCGAAACTGACTGAGCATCAAACGCGGGAGATTAATCTTGGATCCATTAATGACCATACAGTTATTATCGTCCCGGTAATCCACGAGCTTCTCCAAAAGGTAATCCATCATGGGCATCTGCAGCTGATCTACTTTCAACAACAACCGTACGGCACTGTCCTGATTTCCCTCGCGCAACGTAGATCCACAGTCATTAGATAGGACAGTGGGTAGAAAACAATGGTGAAATCGTTCCTCATCTTCACAGTATTCCTGGAATCCCATGACAATATCATTTACTAAAGATTCATTATCATCATTGGATTTCAAGCTTCTTTCAATGTTTTTCAAGAAAACTGTTTGGTCCACAGTTAACTGATTCTGAGTGGAACCGTTTTTCATGTACAAGCCATTTTCTTTCAGAACCATGTAAAATGTAGATTTTCCTTTGTAGTCATTCCCCAAATTGCTTCCACTCCGATGACGTTTGCTCACCGATTTATTCGCATTTGGTTCTTTGACATTTTCTGATGATTTGCGCTTCGAATTTAACAAGGCCATGATTAGATATCCAGGATGTACTGAAAAAAATTTCAAATATTTATCCCTTAGGCATAATATTTTCCAACAAATGCATGATCGCTATGTATAAAAAAATCTCCTACAATAAAGTATGTTACTTTTATATACAACACCGTAAAACCACTTGTGCAGCTTCCCAAATAATGGTTATAAGAAGTGAATGGGAAGGCACCTCTATAATAGGCACCAGCAAGTCCTTTACAAATTTACTTTCTAAGTGCATATAAATTTGTGTTATTAGAAATATATTTAACATAAATAATGGTATTTAGGGCTGAAATGAAATTACGCCTATTCCTGGGTCATAATGTAACCTATAATGCATTGTTGTCTCATTGGAAACAGTGGTGTAATAGTTAAAAATTTTATATGAGATCTTGTGTTTGAATTGTCATATGCTAGGTATTTTCCCATGCAGTGTCCCTTCATATGCACTGGTATATAGTATAACAAAAATATCATTTTGTGGAGGGGGGGTGTGGTTGGAGCGTTCGACTTTGAATTCAGGCGTCCCTGGTTCAATTCCTGATCTAACCAGTATACTGTTGCGTAGATTGTATGTAGACATCTGGGACCGGTAGCATGAATGGAAGAAGGTCCATGGTCTGTCCAGACTCGGTGGGTGTTTCACATTAGGTGTTTTCCCCCACCCCTTATATAAGTAAGGCTAATCTAATTGTCGTGTCAACCACATAGACTAGCTTTGTAAAGGGGCACGAATGAAAATGGCCTACATGATTACGTTGGTAATCTGCCTATAAATAAATAAATCAATCATTTTGTGGGGTAAAATGTAATCTGTCTTCCAAAATGTAACCTGTCAGGTAACGTATTACATTACCAATAGAGCACGTGAACTCGGGGAGCAGTCTGTTATCTGTATTGACTAATCAGCCACTGACCAGTGTTTGGTTAATCATAAGAATGGCTTATCAGCAATTAGCGCTGAGGAATTTATGTGTTAATTAATCCCACACTCGGTTAATCTTAATGTGGCATGTTCATACGTATTCTTATGGTAGAACTTTTATTTGAAATAAATCATTACTCGTAGCAGCGAGCTTTACTAATTACTAGTGCATGCCACAATTGCTATATCGGCAAAGTGTGCTAGTGCGACCCATGTTACCATTAGCGTTATTATTATTATTAATTTTTATAAATATATTATATATATATATATTTATTTATCTATATTCTGGTGTCATGGCGGGACATCGGTGGACGGATCGCACTAGTGCACTGCGCCGGAATATCTCCAGTTTTAGGTGATAATTTTTGAGGAGTGTGATCATTAATTCACGCACTACTATAGTGTCATAACAAGCATAATAACTTACCAAGAAATCACCAGAAAAACGAAACTGGAACCTCGACATACACAATCACAGACGAGGTCGCGGATGCCATTAAATTTTCGCGCGATTAAGCGAAGGGAAATAAATGACGACAATTCGTTCGAACGACAAACCGGCAGCAGATAATGCCCCTTTAATACTCTCTTTATTTGGGGTATAGTGGAAGTTGTGGAGGGATTCACCTTTGACTCATATCAGTCGCTCACTTCGGTGTGGATATGTGAGGAGGCCCTCTCAGGTTCCTACACTCTCACTTATGGCTCCGAGTAGGCAGTTGTGGACTATGCCGGCCATACCCCGGGACCTTGCCTCGACTGGCATGCTAAACTAAGTGAGGGGCGCCTAGTAGTAGGGCGTGTAGGGCGCGTCAACCTACAGTAGTCCATGAAGGCTGGAACGGCGGATGTAGTCATTGACTCTGAAGGCGGAGCCAGCGCAAGTGTGTGACACGCTCAGGGCACAGTCTTGACGCAGTTAGCTAGATTTTGTGGCCAGTCACCTCTGAAGAGATAGGGGCCTCACAGAGTAAAAATTTCCCCAAAGTTAGTCATGAAGTGCCAAAGAAAGAAACAAAGCAATACAGAGCGACCTGGGCCCCCTGCGGTGTCCTCTGTTTATAACGACAGGGAAGAAGGTACTACCACCGGGACGCGTGAGGTGCATAATGACGACGTCAGCCTAAAGTCCTCGGAGCGGTTGGCGTTTGAGAAGATTACGCAGAATGGACGCGGAAGTACCTTGAAGGTAGGGACATGGAATGTTCGGACGTTATACCAAGCCGGGAAACTGGACAATGTAACCATGGAAATGGAGAGGCTAGATCTGGACATTATGGGTTTAGCTGAGGTGAGATGGGCCGATTCAGGTAGCATGGATAAAGGTAATCATGTACTGTATTTCTCAGGAGGTCATGTGCACAAAAATGGAGTGGGTATTCTAATAAAACGAAAGTATGCAAACTCAGTGCAGGGATACATTCCAATTTCTGATCGAGTGATGATGTTAAAAATTGAGGGCAACCCATTTGATATTGTGATAATGCAAGTATATGCACCAACAGAAGAGAGGCCTGGTGAAGAGGTAGAACAGTTCTACAGTGATGTACAGAAATGTCTTAAGCACGTGAAATCAACGGACATTCTCATGTTGATGGGTGACCTAAATGCCAAAATTGGTAAAGGGAAGGTAGGAAATACCGTGGGAGATTATGGCTTAGGCTCGAGAAGCGAAAGAGGCGATAGACTAGTGCAGTTTTGCCAAGAGGAGAATTTGGTGATTACCAACACCTTTTTTGAGCATCCAAAAAGAAGATTGTACACATGGAAAAGCCCGGGGGACAGATATAGAAACCAAATTGACTACATCATGATTAGGGAGAGATACAGAAATCACGTAAAGAATGTACACACATACCCCGGAGCCGATGTATACTCTGATCACTGTTTACTTGTAGCCAAGCTAAAGCTCAAATTAAAAATAACAAAGAAAGGAAACAGACAAGGAAGTTATGACCTGGATATGTTAAAGAATGAAGAATGCAAGAAAAAATTCTCGTTTGAGGTAAAAAACACATATGAAAAATTGCAAGTAGAGTGTATAGAACAACATGTAGACAACGATGGCAAAATAGAGCAGAATTGGGGACATCTGAAAGTCAGCATAAAAACTGCAGCAAAAAAGTCATTACCAAAGAAAGGGAAGAAGAGTCACAAAGAATGGATGACTGGAGAAATATTGTCCATGATGGAAGAAAGAAGATTGAAGCAGAACACACCAGAATATGATAACATCAATAATAACATTAAGAAATTATGTAAACAAGCGAAGGAAGAGTGGTACAATGTAATGTGTGGAGAGATAGAAGAGTGCGAGAACAGGTATGATATGCGTAACATGCACGTGAAAGTAAAGGTTCTAACCAACAGAAAGTACAACATCAAGACAAATAGTGGAGCCATTAAGAACAAAGATGGGTCACTACTATTCTCGAGAGAGGAAGTGGCTCAACGATGGGAGGAGTACGTGAAAGAACTGTATAGCGACGATAACAGAGGGGACTCTGAGATAATTTGTAATAATGAAGGGCCGCCGATATCGAAAATGGAAGTACAAAGTGTAATAAAGTCGTTAAGTGATGGTAAAGCCCCAGGGATAGATCAGGTTACGAGCGAACATCTTAAAGCTCTTGACGAAGAAGCAGTTGACATAGTGTCTAACCTCTGTCAGGACATATACAATACAGGATATTTACCGGAAGATTTAAGACACTCACTTTTCATAACAATACCAAAAAAGCCAAAAGCACAAGAATGCGCAGATCATAGGACCATCAGCATAATGAGTCACCTGATAAAAATAATACTTAAGATCATAATAGAAAGAAACAAGAGCAGAATGGAGACTGAAACAGGAGATACCCAATCAGGATTCAGGGCTGGAATGGGAACGAGGGAAGGAATATTTAATCTAAGAGCTATTTTCGACAAATATCTGGAAGTGGACAAGAAAGTGTATGTTTGCTTCATTGATTATGAGAAGGCGTTTGACCGAGTTTACCATACAAAGTTGATTGAAATCTTGAACAGGTGTAACTTTGATGAACGAGATGTAAGGCTAATCAAGAACCTCTATTGGAATCAAACCGCAAGTGTGAGAGTAGGTGATGGCGAGTCGGAGCGATTCGAGATAAAGCGAGGAGTAAGGCAAGGGTGTGTGTTGTCACCAAAGTTATTTAATTTGTATACAGAGAGCATTTTTAAAGAAGCTGATGAATGCCGAGGTGTAGTAGTTGGGGGAAGAAATATTACCAACCTAAGATATGCAGACGATACTGCACTGGTCGCTGAAAGTGAAGAAGGTCTTCAGAGAATTGTTGACACTGTGGAGAAATGCAGCCTAGAACTAGGACTGAAAATGAATGTAAAGAAAACGAAGGCAATGGTTGTCAGTAGGAACAATGAAAAAGAAACCATC